>JACEIK010001961.1:53980-106444 GCA_018107945.1 Datura stramonium
ATGTCAATCTATATCAATTTTTTCAAATTGAAGAGCTCTTCATTCTATCCGATTGCATTTTTCCAAATGGATTCCGCCTATGCATAGGTGAATCCATTAAACAAGGTTTAGAGCCTTGGGTTATTGTTGATTGATACTACCAAAATCAAAATTGACTCTTTTAAGAACAATAAAGGCAATTGGGAAGGATTGAATATCTTTAATCACCAATCACACTTTACAAACCCCAGATTAATCAAATTCTCTCAAGCCCATAATCAATTTCACTCAGTTGAGATCATTAGCGTTCATAAACCCATTAGATTCAAAATCCTAGATCTGGTTTTAATTACCCATAGAAAAAAAAGAAGAAAAAAGTGAGTAATTAGAAAATCTTACTCATAAATCAATTATGAGAAAAGAAAACTTGAATTGAGCAACTTGATCTTCACCTTCAATTGCAAAGCTATGAAATCAATATGGAAAACTAGCTAAGACTTCTCTTAAAGCTGAAAAAGTAATCTTACTCTCCAAAAACTTCCTTCAAAAAGATTGAAAAAGACTATTTATACTAAGTCTCTAAAATTTGAATTCTATTTAAATTCGGAGGGTCCCGGTGTCATATAGATGGATCATCTTTTGGGAAGATGGTCTGCTATTTGAAACATCACTTGATTTTTGGATTCTTCCTAGCCTTGTTCATCTATTCATTAATGGACCATCTTTTGAGAAGATGGTCCATACTTTGATCTGTCAATTGCTTCATTATTTTATTTGAACTTGATCCATCTTCTATTGGTAGACCGTCATTTGATAAGACGGTCTATATTTTTAACCGTCGCGTTACATACCATTTGTATGTGGTTCCTAGATTACAAGGATGTCATAGGACTTCTGAATGTACGAACAGTCTATTGAATGGATGGTCTATCTCTTACTCTATGTATATAGTACTACAATTACTTTCATGCCTCCTTTTATCATCTCATTGGGTTCCTAAAACTAATTAGAAAAATAGAGTTAGTTTTGACTTAACTTAGTACTTAGAGGTATGAAAAACTCCATTAAAAGAAGTATAGATGTGATGCAAACTCCCAACACATCAATATCCCTAGCTTAAAGATTTTGCTTGTCCTCAAGCAACTAATATAAGAGAATCTAACTTAGACCAAACGTCATATTATGGTATCATAAAATGCAACGACTAGGGTGGATTTTGACAGACAGCTACAAGCACACAATTTTCAAGCAAGCCACCCCCACTATCAAACAAAATCAACTTTCTCGCAACTGTCCAGACCAAGTATGCAATCTCCACTCATTATATCTTATATACATGAAACACCTAGCTTTGATAAGTAAGTCATGCTAGCAATTATCATCCACATGAACTCACAATTAGATGTACCACCCCAAAAGTCTATAAGACTAGCCCCTAGATTTAAAACTTGATCATGCAGAAAACTAGGAAAAAGTCCTCAGTATGGGTCACAGCATGACTCATAGGATCTTGGTACGAGTCGTACTAGGATGCGTAGTAGAAGGATCACAGAAGCAGCAAGTGCAGCGAGGAAACCATGACTGCATGTCACGATTTGTACCACCATGGTATGGATCATACTGACCAATCGTGATATGAGTTCCAGAGAGTGTTCAGGGAATTTTTTGGAAACCATGAGCCACTGTATAGCCCGTGGTGTGGTTGTACGGATCATGGTATGCCTCCGTAGGATGTAGTTCAGAGCATGGTTTTAGGCAGGGTCCCTAACCACGAGTGTTAGTACGGAACGTATGATCCTAGTACAACTCGTAAGTTAGGTCGTACCACTAGACAGACATATTTTAAAACACCAAGGGAATTTTTATAAAATCCTAAGCTGCTAACTCCCAAAGTACATCATTTAAGGGGAAAATTAGGGGATTTAGGGGAAGTAGATGGGTTTTCTTATTCCCTAACTCTCATTTTCAAAAAATAAAAGAGTAGAACTTCAGAACTTTCGCTCAAGAACTAGAGCTAGGGCTTCCCAAGTCTTCTCATATTTCAAGGCTTCTTAACAAGGTTTTTCTTTCAAGTTTGTGGGGATTCAACAAGGGGATTCATTTCATCCTTGTGCCCCAAATTATTTTCAGAAAACAGCTCTATTCTTAGCTTGTAGGAGTTATGAATTAGGGCTTTTTCAAAAAACTCATAAATGTTCCTAAATTTCAGTTGTTTTGCATGTTTCTATAACTCTAGTATATGATTTTCATGTTCCTGAATTAAATTTCATAGTACTCCATCTAATCCTAGATTTTAACATGATTTGTGAGTTAAACCTTTTATGATTTAAAAGATGGCTTAAATTTATATTCTTCCATTGATTATTATCTAAGTATAATCTCCAGCATGTATGCTTTCAATCAAAGTTAGTATTTTCAGATTATAAGTAATACTTAATATTTTTCAAAAATGCCAGTTCATTAGTTCACTAGTGCTTTCAGCATTTTTAGTTATCAGGTCGTTCAAGCTCCAGAATAATTCAATATAATTAGTTTTCACTTAGATTTTGGACATAATCTTTGAGCTAATCAGTTCAGTTAGTTATAATTAGGATTTCAGTTGGGAGTAGTATTTAGCACCGACTGGGCTGGAGTTTAGAGCACTTAAATTTCTAGAACTACGTACTGTCATAGGCTATTAGTCCGAATAGGCCTCAGATAGTGATTACACAGTTAAGCCACTATATCCTTGCAAGGTACAGTGGGCTCTATTCGATGGGGTGTGTACATCAAACTCCATGTTTAGCTCACGTGGTTATATGTTGGTTACTTGGCTCTCCCATAGTTCAGTACACTCTAGTCTCAGATTATAGAGCATGTACATGACCTTTATCAATTTTACTACCTTTGCGGTACTCTAAGATTTCAGGATGCTTATAGAACTTATATTTTTCAAAAATGGTTATTTTACATTAATTGACCATTTCTACTTATAGTTTCTTTATCAACATGGTCATGTTTTAAATTGCATAACTTCACATACTCAGTACATTGAAAGTACTGACGCATACTTCTTATGCTATATCATCTTATGATATAGGTTCAAGCACTTAGGCTCAGTAGTGTGGTTACTCTCCATCAGACTCAGTTTAGCAGTTCTTTAGTGGTGAGTCCTCATCCGTCGAGGACCGGAGTATTTCCTTCTATTTTATTTGTACTATTTTTAGTTTTAGACTTGGAGTTAGCTAGGGCCTTGTCCCAGTAGATCATTTGTAATAAAGGGTTTCAAACAAAGTTGTGGTATTCAGCTGATTTCAGGATGCACATTTGTATGTTATATATTTGTTTATGCTTTCGCTTAGTATTTATTCTAAGTAACAGTCATGTTAGAGTTATTCTATGCCATGGGTTAGCTTGGAGCAATTCGCAGTTTTAGGAATCGTCTTACGACCAGGGTGTAGACTCTGGTCATGACAAACTTGGTATCAGAGCATTCGGTTTAGAGTGTCCTAGGATGTTTGAAAGCCACATCAAGTAGAGTCTCTTTCATGAGTGTGAAATGCGCCACACTTATGAAAGAGAGGCTACAAGGCGTTTTTAGGAAAGTTCCCTTCTATCACTTTTTTATTGTGCGTTACAGTGTGAAACTCCAAGAATATTCTTCTAACTTGTACTTTTTGTGTTTATAGAAAGTGCCTCCCAAATGAGTTAACGGTTAAAGATATGGCAATGGAAACGAGCCAGTCCCTCCAGCTCCAGCAGCCCCTCAGGACCAGCAGGTGTCACATGTAGAGTTTCGAGATTCGTGATAACACTCGCACAGGCTGTGACAAACTAGGTCAGCTAGCAGGTCGTTGCACGTGCCAGTACTAGTGGAACTGCAATTGCTTCTAGAGACCAAAATTTTACTCAGATGAATCCCCATAATTTCATGGGTCTAAGGTAGATGAGGACCCACAGGACTTTATTGATGAGGTTCGGAAGATCACTCAAATCATGGGTGTTACCTCCGTTGAAAGTGCAGACTTAGCCGTCTATCAACTGGAAGGGGTGGCGCAGATATGGTACCATCAGCGGAAGGAAGGCAGATGGGATGGTGTATGTTCGGTAGCATAGGACGAGTTCGTGACAATGTTCTTGGACAGATTTTTCCCCCGTCAGTTGAGGGAAGCTAAGGTGGCAGAGTTCATTAATCTGAAGCAGAACTCCATGACTGTTAATGAGTATGCCCTAAGGATTAACCAACTCTCTAAGTATGCTCCATAATTAGTGGCGGGACCTAGGGCTCAAATGAGCAAAATTTATGTCGGGAGTCTTAGCTTTGGTGATAAAGGAGTGCAGGACCGCTGATTAGTGATATTGATATCTCAAGGATCATGATCGACACCTAGCAAATCGACGAGGAGAAACTGAAGCAGATGGAGAGGGAAAGTAAGCGGGCGAGGACAGGTTAGCTTGAGTACTGGCAGTAGAGATTGGGCGGTGGTGGTTGCCCATAGAAGCAGAGACTCCTAGCACCCTCTTCAGCCAGTACTCCTCCTTCTACTCCCTGTAAAGATAGGAGGGATAGAGTGTCAGGCTCTCTGGCCCAAATCCATGTCTCCAGCATCCGCACTCTCCCAGCATGTCCAAATTTTTGTAAGAACCACCCGTGCAAGTGTCGGCTAGGTGTCACGACTTGAGAGGAGACCCAGATCGTAGACACGGGACAAGGGACCCCGAGAGACCCCAAGTCAACCCACGGTATAAGCATTTAACTAACTCATTCAATAAACATGAAGAAAAACAATAAAAAACTAATCGGAAGTCTAACTTAACATAACAACAAAATGAACGTCTGAAGCTGAAAACATGTCTAAGTCTGATAAGCCTCTAATTTGGAAGAGCTAATGGGACAACACCCCCAACTAGCTCAACAGTATTGAAACTGAAAACACATCCAAGGTAACTGAAAGTCTAGTCCTCGAAAGATGAGGACTCACCAATCTAGCAGGTGCTAACTCTGATAGCGGCTACGAACGGGGCTGAACCTGTGATACGGATCCTCCATCATGAAACGATGTAGTATAGAAGGTATGCGGTCAGTACGTGGAATGTACCGAGTATGCAAGGTAAATAAAAATGCTCTGATAACATAAGTCATTTAAAACCATTCACACATATAAAAAGCTTTTAAGAGTAAGTAGAAGACTACATGCATTCATTTTGAAATCGTACTCTTATCATAACGTGTCCATATATGGCTTTAGAACCTCATAACATACTCGGACAACTCAAAGCTAAAACATAACATTTATATCAAAAGTTGAACAATGAGTCAAACCTTGCTTTTGAACTTGAATGCATAAGATAAATATCATGAGTAATAGTTATGCAATTTCGAATGATATAGACAGTGGGAGACTCGTCATTTAACCGACATACCACGATAAAGCTTATGTGGTGCCGACTATTACACTCAAGTGGGAAGAGCCATCCATAACCTTGCCAAGGTGATGGACGCTACCATGATATTGATATCATGCTCAAGGGGCCAATCAGGCCGGGGATAGCTCACAAGGGAGGTCTCAATAATATAATAGAATCTACCTATGTTGGCGCATAGTTTTGGAGCATAGAGTTGTCGACTCTTATCCCGCTCGGTGCTAGACTCTTCTCCCAAAACATGCAATGCTCTACATCGTATGAATATGAAACTCAACATCGTCTAGTGACGAAGCTCAACATGAAATCATGCATAAACTCAACATCGTATGAAATGAAGCTCAACATTGTCTATTGACAATGCTCATTATGAAATCATGCATATACTAGACATCATATAAATATGAAGCTCAACAATGTCATTTCGACAGAGCATAGAATGGAATCATGCATAGGCTCAACATCATGTGGAATGAAGCTTAACATTGTCCTTGACAAAGCTCGACAATAACATACAGATCAATTGAGGATTTACGTATATAGAAGAATTTATATTGAAAATAACACAATGTAGAATTTATAATAATAATAATTGAGGAAAATTCACTTCAACCCATGTCGTAAGCATGTGTCGGAAAATTCATCACTTTAAATCAACATATGGGAATCACCCAACGCTTTATCATACTTGAACTAACAAATAAATTTTGAAAACATCAACATAGTCATGGGTAGTGTAAGAAACATTCTTTTTATCATCAACTTCATCATCATCACACATTTATCAAGAATCTCTTCCTTTTTGAACTCTTCACCCATTGGCATTTTAGATTAAAATTTTTAAGAAAAATAATTTTATAAGACAAACGAGTTAGAATCCGCCCAAGCTTCAACTCAATTTAATCATACCCATGAATAGAGATGTAAGAATTATGCAATTGCACGAAACCCCAAACTTGATCATTACAAACCTATCATTGATAGGGAATGGGCATGAGTGTGAAAGGAAGCACCCACTCATAGCCTTACATAACTGGGATTGAAGAATTCTAACCCTTCCTAATTGCCCAGCTGAGATTTCACCTTGAACCTTCCCTTCACACCTTCAAACTTGCATGCATAAGAGTAATGGCTTAGAGTAGGTTTTTCCCTACTAAAAACCCATTAAAACGTGCCTTAAACGACGTAGTATGGGTCTTACGAACTTGAAAATTACGAAAAGACCCTTACTAAATTCGCAGAAGAACACTGCCAGGTGACCCTAATGGGTGACTTGACGAGCATTCGTTTGTCCAAAAGACAACTACAAACTCACCGTGATAATACCGAGTCTTGAATGTTGTCTTCGGAGTGTCACTCTCCGAACCCTAAGCTGATGGTATCCCGATATGAGGTTTATCTTCGAAAAGAACTTAGCACCCTAAAGTTGGTCATCAATCCTGGGGTGGGGATACCTGTTCTTAATGGTAACTTTGTTCAATTGCTGATAATCAATGCACATCCGAAGTGAGCCATCCTTCTTGCGAACAAAGAGAAATGGTGCAGCCATGGGAATTTGCTAGGTCTGATGAAAACCTTGTCTAGAAGATCCTTCAACTGCTCTTTCAACTCTTTTAGCTCGACTGGAGCCATTCTATAAGGAGGTATATATATAGGCTACATATCGTGAAGAAGGTCAATACCAAAATCAATCTCCCGCTCGGGAGGGATTCTCGTTAAATCATCTAGAAACATTTCTGGGTACTCATACACTACAGGGACTGACTGGATGGTCGGGGTTTTGGACGTAGCATCCTTAATCCTAACTAAATGGTACACGCAACCTTTAGAAATCATCTTTCTGGCCTTAAGGTAGGAAATGAAATGACCTACAGACACAACTGAGCTACCCTTCCACTCTAGAACTGGATCACCCGAAAATCTGAACTCTACTGCATGGGTTCTACAATTGACTAAGGCATAACATGCATTTAACCAATCCATTCTAAAGATAACATCAAAATCGGTCATGACTAGCTCTACTAAGTCTGCTGAGGTGACTTTCTGAAGGACTGTCACAGGACAATTTCTATTTAACCATCTAGATATAACTAAATCTCAAACTGGAGTAGAGACTGAGAAGGGTTCTGATAAAACCTCGGGATTTATTCCCAAACTACTAGCAATATAGGACGTCACAAAAGATAAAGTAGCCCTTAGATCTAACAATGCATATACATCAAGGCGAAATACCCGTAACATATCGGTAACCACATCTGGTGAAGTATCCTGCTCCTGGCGGGATGCAAAGGCATAAAACCTGTTCTGGCATTGGTTGCCACCTGCGCTAGTGGATGCACCCTACTAGGTTGGGCGTGTTTGTGTTGCTGCTGATCTGGTAGCTTGAGTACGACGTCTACCATCACCCTGTCTAGCCAAGGGACACTCCTAGAGCATGTGGCTGGATCTACCACACCCAAAACAGATATTTGATCCCATCGAGCACTCTCTTGCATGACTCTTGCCACACTTTCCGCAGGCAGGAAAGGTTGCGCTCTATCTGCATGCTCCTATGATCACCTTGTGGTCTGGATGGGGCACTGGCCGAGGATGGCACTGGAGCTAATGACCTATGATGAGACTGCTGGCGATGTCCGCCTACCGATCTCTACTGAGAGAACCCATTATTGTCTGTCCTAGCTGTCATGGCCTCTCTCTCTCTCAAATACACTACCTCCATCTACTGGGCATGCAAAACCATCTAGGGAAAATCAATATCCTAATGAAGCATGGCGATCCTACAATTCTTGTCCAGGTAATCCGCCTCACCATGTACAAACCTGCTCACCCGAGCTCTCTGATCAGCCACTAGCTTTGGTGCATACTTGGACAAATGAGTGAACTCCAAAGCATACTCCTGAACTGTCATGTTACCTTACTTCAGGTTCACAAACTCCGTTGCTTTAATCTCCCTCATCTCACAAGGGAAGAACCGATCTAGAAATGTGGTGTGGAAATTATCCCAACCAATGGGCCCCGCTCCAACTGCCCTGCTATCCTTCCATTGCCTGAACTAGATGTGCTCAAACCCCTTCAACTGATACGAAGCTAGATCGGCGCACTCCTCTCTAGTCACCCGCATGATCTAGGTGATATTCAGAACCTCATCAATGAACTTGTGTGAATCCTCGTCCACCTTTGACCTAAGAAACTCCAGAGGGATCATCCTCAAAAAATCTCTGACTCTTGCCGCTGCCGCATTCCACTTCTGAGGGACATGCGCTACCGCCTACTAATTGACCTGGGTGGTCAAGGCCTGGGCTAGCATCTATATGGCTGCCCTGAACTATGCGTGGGCAACCTGCTCAGATACATGATCCTCAAAGGCTGGTGGGGCCTGCTGGTGCCCATTTCCATTGCCATTCTCGTGACCATTTTAGTTTCCATTTCTTCATCCGTTAACATGGCGAGGGGGCATGATTCTGCAAATGTGTATAGCACGAGTTAGAAAGATAGAGAGACATTTCATCGCACAACATCGATCATGAAAGAAGGGAATATTTCATAGCCTCTTCGTCATAAGTGTGGCGCACCTCACACCCATGAAAAAGACTCTACTTGATGTGACTTTCAGACACCCTAGGATACTTCAAAACCTAATTCTATGATACCATGTTTTTCATGACCCAAACATAGACCGAATTGAGACACGGGACAAGAAACCCTGAGAGGCTCCAAGTCCACCCATGATATGAACATAACGTCTAAACTCAACATCATAAAGTGGAAGCTCAATATAATTAACATAGAGGAAGTCTGCATATATATGTATCAAGTTAAAACTGGATCAATAGCGACAAGTTGATTCCTACATAACGTTTGCAAAGCCTCTAACATAACTGATGAGTTGATGGGACAACACCTCCAACTAGCTCGACAAAGTTTGAAACTGAAAGGAACATAACAATCTATAAATGAATGAACGTCCTCGAAGGATAAGGTCTTACCAACACCAAATGGATAGGTCAGAGAGAAAAGTAGGGGCTAATGATTCAGCTGAAACTGATCCATCGGACCTGTATCATAAAATGA
Organism: Datura stramonium; assembly: GCA_018107945.1. NCBI lineage: Eukaryota > Viridiplantae > Streptophyta > Magnoliopsida > Solanales > Solanaceae > Datura > Datura stramonium. The sequence goes on from JACEIK010001961.1 coordinate 63,434, forward strand.
TATAGCATAGATTATGCAGTCAGTACTTGAAATATATTGAGTATACAAGGTAAGTAAAAATAGACAGTTAAAATACATAAGAGTTTATAAGAGTAGGAAAACATGATCATAAAGTTGATATCATAATGTAAACGTAGGGCTCAAGGTTTTCAAAACATTCATAAATCTATCATAATCATTATCATAGGAGAAAAGCTTCATCAAACATGACTTGAGTCAAATTACAAAAACATAACCATGCATAAATCATGAGGAATAATGGGAGGACTCAGCATAACGGGCACCATCATGATAGGCCTTACATGATGCCCCAACTATCTTGCTCAAGTGGGCAGAGCCATCCCAGCCTTGTCAAGCAAGGGACATGCATAATGTGATATCACGGGGATCCAATAACATTAATATTTGTATATATAAATCTACAGTGACACGTAGTTCTGAGACACTGAAGTAGTCCTTTAACCGCTGGGCTACTCGGTACTAGACACTTCTCCCAAAAATATGCATATGGCTCATATCATAATCATAGATCATTCATAAAGTACATGGCTAATTATACCATAACATACTTTATCATACTTGAAATACATGATTGGCCACGAAAAAGGGCCCATAAGTTGGCCAAGAGTCATAAATCCATAAATCATAAAATCCATGCATACTTGTAAAACATTTGTATACTTTCTATTCGTAAATTCTTGATGAGCATTTGAGAGAATTCATATCATAAATCATAAATCATAATGGGCTAAAGAAAACAAAGATCATAATAAAATCATAACTTGACTTTTCATGATATATATATAATTGGGCATAATTAAAATGGAAATTCAAATATATAAATTTATAACTGAAATAGTTATAAAATCTGCCAATAAGTCATAAAATATGATTTGATATATTAAGGAAATCGACCCATGGATAGATCATAGAGAAATTCACAATGATTGGGATAAACCCCATAGATCATGAAACTTGATTCAAGAATTAAAATTCATGGAATTGAGAAGAGTTTAGGGAATGAGAGTAGAAGGAACTCTCATTCATAGCCTCACATACATGGATAAATTGATTTCACACTACCACTTGAAAGTCCAAAGGAAATTGAAGAGAATTTGTTGAAATTCCTCAAACTGGATCTTCAAGGAAGGATTTAGGTTGCATGCATGGAGTGGAGATTCTTAGAATAGGTTCATCCCCCTTAAAACCCAGTTAATTGAGCTTAAAATAATGTAGTTTAGGACCCTAGGGCTTAGGAATGGTGAAAATACCCGTAACCAAAAACCTGGATAATCTGCACTGCCAGTGACAACGACTGGTCCAATGGGTCGTTCCTTGATACCATGACTCGTGCTATCCATCCATTACTTCCTTTATCACTTATTAACTTCTCTGATATTGATATAATGACTCGAAAGAATGGGTTGTTACTTCAAATGATGACCCGTTACTACCTCCTGTTACCTCGCTAGATTCCAACTTAGGTCTCCAACAACAAATGGTTAGGACAGTCATTACTAGTCCCCAGGACTCATCGTTTCTAGAAGTTACCACCACTGCTCATGTCCTGAAATCCTCCCAACAGACACTTACACTGACTCATTGTTCCCAACAAGGAGTTGTCCGACGACTCGTGCCAACCTTCTTTTCCCAAGACCATCCACCTCACAACCCATTCCAACGATCCGTTACTTCAACCAACGGGTCGTCTTGACACCCGTTACTTCCCAGCCTACTCTGCATATTCTCACCACGGGCACCTCCAACGGGTTGTTAGTCCCACCAACGAACTGTACCATGACTCCTTCTAAGAAGAAATCTCATATTTCTGCTACTTTTCATTTCAAGTCCCAAGTCTAGTTTTAGGCACTTCCGAAGTATTACAACTTGGTAGTCAGGTTAAGCGCAGCACAACCTTCCATCCATAGGAAGATGGACAGGCTAAGAGGACCATTCATGTAACACCCCAAAAGTTCCTAGGATTAGAATCAAGAATTAAAGCGAGGAAAACAAGAAAAACTACACCATATCAAAGAATGAGTCATCAAGTGACTCGTTAGTCCACTTAACGACTTGTTAAGTGAGTCATTGGGTGTAGTGAAGCCGAGAAATGGATTTCAAAGAGTCTTGACAATTGGTTCAGTGACCCGTTAAGTGACATGAAGTATCATTAAGTGGAGGCGTCAAGAAAAGATTAGAAAGTTGGAAAACATGACCAGTGGCAATTGATCGAGCGATGACCCATCAAGTGTCCTACCGGGTCGTTGGGTCAGTCGTTTGGACTAGTAGAGAGGTTTTTACAGTCGGGTTATTAAGGGTCTTTTGGTAATTCCTAAGTTCCTAACTCTTAAAATAAGTTATTTTAAGGGTTTTAATCGTCCTAAACCCTCATTGTATTCCTAACACCACTAATTGAAGATCAAGTTCCCAAAAGAGGATCTAAGGTTTCATCATCTTCTACATCTCAATTCCCTTTCGGTCTCTAATCAAGTTGAGGATTCTTCAAGCCCAAGTATGTAGGGTTATGAATGGGGGAAATCCTTCCACCCTCATGCCTTTTTCATTCTAAATTCCTTAATCTCTACTTCTCAAGTTTTAAATTGTGAAATTCTAGGGTTTAACCCAATTCCATGCAATTATACATGATATCTCTATGGGTTCAATTGTCTCATGTTCTAACTGATGAATTATGGTTATTAGGGCAGATTTGACTCTAAAATTTCTTACTAATTCATGATTTCAAACTTATGATAATTTTTCCTTATTATGCATGATTTTTGAATTTTAAATTTAGGAGCCCATAATTTCAAGTATGATGAATTGTCAAGTATGCATGAATGTTTACGAATTCTTAAACTTATTCTCAATAAGTTCAAAATTATGAAGCGTTATTAAAGTATATATAATTTCATAATTTAGGCAAGCCCATGCAAAGTCAAGTATGTTTCACCATGATCTTTATCCAAGGCTTACAAGATAAGTTCTTAGAGAGAAGTTTTGGAATCGACACTCCCAAGAAACACATTTAAGATATATTTTGTGAATACTATTATGAGTCATAAGAATGCTTGGGAGTAGTGTGTAGCACTGAGTAGGACAGGGATTTTAAGGACCCAGGTCTCATAACTTTGCACCATGATAGGTATATATTAATATTCAGGACCTCTCAAGAGAGTGTTTTCCCCGCCCGATGGCACACTAGTGATATCACACCTTTATTGTTCTTTGCCCTAGCGAGGTTTAGGATGGCTCTGCCCACTTGAATGAGATAGTTGGGGCATCACATAAGCTCTATCATGATGGTGTCGATTATGGCGAAGACTCCCATTGTTCCTCATGTTTTGTGTTACTCATGTTCATGAGTTACTATACTATGTTTTATAGCATATTTGACCAATTTATCAGTTTATGAGTTTTGAATTATGATTTTATGTATGATATATTATATGATTTCTATTTATAAATCTTGGGTGTTCAGTTTATGATGAATATCTCAGAACTATGATTACTTCATGAATATGGCTTTTAGCATGTTGTCCTTACTCTCATGTTCTATCTTGTTTTATATTCACGATTTCAGACTATTATTTTACTAGAATGTTTTACTTACTCTACATACTCAGTACATTTAAAGAACTGACTGCATACTTCTATGTTATATATTTTCATGATATAGGGTCGGACGTCCAGTCTCAGCCTCGTCTTTAGTCTCACTCCAACAGTAGTCCAGTTCAACTCCCAATTGGGTGAGTCCTCATCTTCCAAGGACATTTAGCATTTAGTGATGTTATGTTCTTATTTTAGTTTGGTACTTAGAAAGCTAGTCGGGGATATCGTCCCATCAGCGCATCTTATGATTAGAGGCTTTTCAGATAACTATGTACAGATGTTTCAGCATTGTTAACTCATGTATATTCTTATGTTCTTGTGTTATGCATACCTCCACTTATGTTGAGTTTTAGTTTATTTCCTCTTTAAATATTCTCTCTAATTCATTCTATGTATGTACCATTGGTTATCTTGGAGTCCTTCATAGTTCTAGGTCTCGTGTCTCGATAGGGGGTCCTTTCTTGGATCATGAAAAACCTTGTATTAGAGCAAAGGTTTAGGTTTGTCCTAGGGTGTCTTCAATTTGCGTTAAGTGGAGTCTTTTCCATAAGTGTGAAGCATGCCACACTTATGGGGAAGCGGCTATGACACTGTAACACCCCGAAACTTTCCTAGACTAAACTCAGACTCAACAGATAGAACCTGCAAAAATTGTCTCAAAACAACCGATACAACGAGTCATTCTCAACAGTAACGACCCATTGTCTAGGTCGTGGTAAGCCTTGTCTGTTGTCCTTCGGGAACCAATAAGATATGGAATGACCCGTTGTGAGGAGCAACGAGTCGTCCAGTCACTCATTTCATTCCCATCTTAGAAGCCAGTTAAACCCTTTCTAGGAACCCACGAGTCGTACGACGAGTCATTTTTTGAAGTAACGACTCATGGGGTGACATGTTAGTTGGAGTCCAGGTGTTGTTGAAAGTACGTTCATGTATCAACAAGAAGCAACAATGACCCATTCTATCACACAATGAGTCGTTATTTCCATCTGTTGTAATAGGACCAGAAATCCCTTAGTTGTTCCAGTGTTGACCATGAGCAGACACAACGACCCGTTGGTTCTACCAATGAGTCGTTGTGTCGTCTGTTACAGTGAGGCTAAGCTTTCCTTCCAGAAACACCCCGAGGTACCAACGACTCGTTGTTTCGTCCAACGAGTCGTGGTCTCCTTCTTTTGTCCAATTCCAATGAGACTTTATTCCAGGCCTAGTAACAACGACTGGTCCCAGTGAGTCGTGGTATGAACCAACGACTCGTTGTGTGACCTGTTGGTCCCTATCGGGCAGTTTTCTAGATTTTCTTTAAGGGGCATTTTCGTAACTTTCAGCTATTTTAGTTCCTAAACTACATCGTTTTGGGAACATTTTAGAGATAATTAAAGGAATAATCAACTAAGTCCCTTTCATTTTTCAATTAAATCTCGATCTTCAGAGCAAAGGAGTTATAGACAAACTTCTCAAGGCAAACCTAGGGCATTCAATCTTCTTCTCAATTTCATTAGGATTTTCTTGGGAATCATCCACCGGGTATTTGGGAATTCAACAAGGGAAATTTTCTTCCCATGTATTCCCAAAACCCTTCCATAATCTCGTATCAGTTCTAGCCTTGAGATTTCAAATTAGAGTAATTTTTCAGTCCGATTCTGATTTATTCATGTGAAATGTTGTTCATATTATTCATTGCTATATTTCTACTACTTAGTGATCGTGTTGATACTTGTTTCCGGTAAAAAATGATTTTTTCCCTAGTTCTTGAATGAAGTAATTTGGGTCTTGCATAGTTGATCAGATATTAATGTTGCTTGACTCTATTAATGTTGGAAATATCATGTTGTTACTATTATATTAATTCTTAGTCAGTTGCATGCTAGTTCAGAGTCAGCCTAAATGTTTGCATCTTCAGTATCTCTAGTAATGTCAGCTGATTAGTTTGACTACAAATAGTTTCTTGAGGTATCAGTAATGCCTCCCAGTTATCAGTTATCAGTTAGTTCTTTAGGCAGTTATGATGCTTCCAAATAAGCATTTCTGGCCAGTCTTAGAACACCAGTTTCAGTATTCGATCTGATAAGACTCTCAAGGTACTTCAAAATAAGTAACCCTGACTTAATCTTGGGCCCCAGCTTTGAGCTATCACCTTAGTAGTCATATTAGGACTATCTAGTGGGAGTAGGACTAAGCACCGAGAGGACTGGGGTTCCTGCACACCCAAGNAAACCCTAGATTTCTATCATCATTTGAATTACAAACACATGGACTATCTAGTGGGAGTAGGACTAAGCACCGAGAGGACTGGGGTTCCTGCACACCCAAGTTCTCAGAACTACGTTGCCACCATAGGTTATTAGCCTAAATGGGCCCAGACAGTGATCTCACAGTTCATGCCTTTATACCCTGGCAAGGTATATTCGGTCTTATCGATGGGGCGTATACATCGAACTCCACATTTAGCTCACATGGTTATATGTCAGTTATAGAATCTCCCACTTAGAAGTACAGTCTCGGTTCAATTTATCTCAGTAAAGTATCTCAGTTCTCGTACATGTTCATTACCATCGGCCAGGGTCATTATTGACCATACCAGTTATAGTTCATTTTATCAGTTTACAGTATTCAGTTGCTTATTTCATGTTATTTCAGTACAGTTACTTATTCTTTCACACTTATTGTATCTCTCACTTACTTAGTACATTCAAAGTACTGGCGCACACTTTCCATGTTGTATAGTATTATGATACAGTCACAGGTTCTTGATAACGCTCAAACCATACCTCCTACTGAAGTATGAAGTGGACGTTGTCAATAAAGAACCCAACTAGAGGTTGGGGTCGAACCCACAGGGAATATGGAAGATCTATACTAATGCCAGTAAGTGAACTTGTTGGTTAGTTACTCTAGTTGGGGGTTTAAGAAAAATAATAATTAAAAACAATGATTGAACTTGTGATCTAAAATCAAGAGTTAAGACTCACAAGGGTTTGCGTTCCCCATAGGTTCATAATTGCTTCGGGTATACACACGTGATGAATACCAATGCTTACTTGTAGAACTGATAACTAGAGTTCATCCAAATGACTGGTTCGTCCCTATTGGAAGACTATACTCAATCATCTGGTCAGGTCTCATGAGCGATTTCAAATTAACCGTTATAAATTTGTTCCAAATATTACCATCCTGCGACCAAAGCTCAAGTTAATACAATGATCATCAAGATCAAGGCTTTGTTGTAATTCTATTTTCCTAATCTCTACCCCTCTAGGCTCAAGCAAGTAAAGAGTTCGGGCAAGTCCTAACATTGCACACTGTTAAGAAACATTTAAGTATGAAGAGAATACAATACAAGCATTTTGCATTTTTTTTGAATCACTTTTGTGCAACCCTAGCTCATTAATCCACCATGGATCCCACAACCCTAGCTTTGGAGGTTTTAACCTCTCCTAGTTGCAATCAAGAATGAAGGATAACTAGGGTTTTTGTTCCCCATGGGTTCATAACTGCTTCGGGTATACATATGTGATCATCACCAATGCTTACTTGTAGAACTAATAACTAGAGTTCATCCAAACAACTAGTTCGTCCCTATTGAATGACTATATTCAAACACAGGGTCAGGTCTCATGAGTGATTGTAAATTAACCGTTATAAATATGTCCCAAATTTAACTATCCTGCGACCACAGCTCAAGTTAGTACAATGATCATCAAGATCAAGGTTTTTTTGTAATTCCGTTTTCCTAATTTATACCTCTCTAGGCTCAAGCAAGTAAAGAATTCAGGAAAGTCCTAATGTTGTACACAGTTAAGAAATATTTAAGCATGAAGAGAATACAATACAAGTGTTTTGCATTTGTTTTGAATCACTTTTATGTAACCCTGGCTTGTTAATCAACCATGGTTCCCACAACCCTAGCTATGGAGGTCTTAGCCTCTCATAGCTGCAGGATTGTGATTTTAATTCATAATTAAACACATAAATTAATACATACAATGGTAGATGATAGAAAAGCTTCTTTTATTATATCCAAAATAACTCAAGAACAACTCACAAAGATCAAGAATAAATCAAGAAAAGATTGATCAGAAGCCAATCAACTCAATTCTATGTTGTCTCGGTGTTATCTAAAGTTCTCTTACGTCCTCTCACATCCTCTATTGAAAATAAAACATAAAAAGTATTTATACAGACATAAGAATCCTTTTCCTAAGCTAATAGGGTAAATTTCCATAACTGGTGCCGCCTGAGCGACGATAGATCCTACGACCCGTAGCAAGATTGTATAGGTCATACCTGCTATCCGTATGTCCTTGGCTTGCTGAAATATGGCTAAGTGTTGGGCCTTGGTACGAATCGTACATGCTTCCTACGAGTCATACTATTCTTCCGTGTCTTAACTTTGAGAACTATCAATTTTGTTGAAGCTTGTCACGAGTGTGATGGTATGACTCGTACCTTGATGCCACGACTCGTACTGTCTATTTGTGTCAGGAGTCAGCCTCTTGTGAAAGTCTTCAGAATATTTCCACAACTCAATGCTACGGCTACTACAAGCATTGTATGACTCATACTGAGAGTTGTATGATGCACTCTTCATAACTCATCCATCTAAAACTTTTCACGGTTAGCCCATTTTCTGCACATTCAGGCTATTTTTTGCACATTCTTGCTCCAACACCTATTTGTCCTGTAACCAAAGAAAAAGTTCCTTATATCCTTATAAACACACCTAAGTCCATGCTATTTTCTTAGTTTTGAGCGTCAAAAGTGTTGTGAACTCACAGCACATCAACACCCTCAACTTAAGACTTTTGCATGTCCTCGGGCAAAGAAAAGAAAAAAAATAAACACGATGCTCAACTAAAAGATAAACCTAGGATACTACAGCCAATACCAAAAAAATTCAGTATACATTTAACAACTTGTGACCCTTCTTCTATGAACAAATATCATCTAATGTACTACAAGCAGCCGCAAAACATGCTAAACGGGGATCAAGACATGTAATCTAGCTATCAACAGGCATTCAAGTCATCACCACTGCTTTTTGCATACACCAATGATGAAATTAAACATAACCCATGTACCCTCACAACAAATAAAGTCCTCACTCACAGATATAGTGTCAGATATTGCATGGGACTAAACAAGCGAGACTCTTACTCTCACAAAGAAGTTTCATGTACTGTGTATCAGATACCATAGGCTTGCCCTTATTTTCTCTACTTCGGTCTGTCAGATGGTCAGATTAGGATCACTATAGGACTTGATGTGTCTTGTAATTTAGGCTTTAGGGATGGACATGATAAATATGAGAGATTTTTGAGTGACTATCCCTTCCTTGGCACTACATACATTGGCTTCACCGCTCACCCTATTTTACCCTCTCTTCTTTTTGTTCCTTTTCCTCCCTTTTCACCTCTTTTGTATGCATTTGTATAGGTGTGGTGTATTTTCAACCTTTTCAAGCATTTATTTATTTTTCTTTTGAATTTTCTTTTTCAAGATTTTCAACTTTTTCATATCTTTTTTTCTATCGCATCACACCTCATTTTTAACCTTTTCTCTTTTCTTTCCCTTTTTCTTGTTCCCAACATTTATGCACCCTTACTCTTGCCACCCTCAACATATGCATTTTGCATATGTTGAGTTTCACGATGTCCAAGGAAGTACTAGGGCCAAAACAGGTTCAATATAAAAATGGATACGGTTCATCGGTTAGTCAAAGAAAAATGGTTTATTAAAGGCTCAAAATTGGGATCAAGGGAATCATCTGATTTTGGTAGGTTAATTTAGGCTAAAAGTGAGATTAACAAAATATGGCCTATGATCATATCCTAACTAACCATCCTTACCCTATGCAAAGACCAACCCGGCAAGTTCTAGATCTTCAACACAGTACTGAACTAAATATCCAACCTCACTCGCTCATGGCACATGACTTCTATTCACTTTACCTGTCTAGTTTATACATGGCTTAATAAGACTCGTCATGCTAATAAACTAAATGAAATTAAAAGATCCACAGAAATCATGCATGCAGTCACAAATACATAGCTAATGCATCAAAAATTTTAAACAGGGTCAATTTTTAAAAAAATTCAAAACAAGTGCACTTTCATTGGCTGAGTACTCCTAAGTTATTTCCTAATTAAACAAAAATCACAAAATATGAAAATAAAATTATAAACATGTCAGTTCTACTAGATGTCATGCCCGAGGAACAAGAAACACGATAAGAAAAACCTCGGAAGAATCCAAAAATCCCAAAAAATACAAGTTCACCCCCTCATTTTTTGAAAATTGAGCTTCATCCCCGAAGAATGAACTACAAAGACAGAGGGAAGGGAACATACTTGTGGCGCTCTAGGCTCTCTTGTCATCCTGCGGAGGAGGTATCTCCACTGCAATTGTGGTGCTAGCGGTGGTTGGCACACTCAATAGTGTATCAATAGGGGGAGTGGTTACCCCCTCAGTAGTCTCGGCCGCCTCTACAGCCTCTGTGGTGATCAGGGCTGAGTGTGGCTCGCCTGAAGGGTCCTTGCCACTAGCAAGCTCGGGCTGAGCCATGGTAGAGCTGCTTGCTCCTCTAGCTCACTCCTGCAGCTCTAACATATGTGAGTCATGAGTCTGCAGGCTCTCTGCATGTGCCCTCTTGCGTTCTCTTCTTTCTTTCTTCCTTCTTTTCCTCAAACTTTCTTCTCCAACATCATCGGTGACTCTTTTCTTCCCATTTTCTCTAGCAGCTGTCATCAGCTTCCAATAAGCCACCAAGTCAATCTCTTCATCGGGCTCTTTATCAATGTTTGGAAGAGTGGGTCCTGATATGACTGCCGATTATTGGGATGACAACTCGACTACTTGGCTCCGAAGAGCCCCCAACTTCTCACGGAGACTGCTAGTATCCATCTGCTCCTCCATACGCATGTTGAATTGGATCTCAAATTTGTCCAGGCGAGCATGTATGGCCTGTGCTGTTGTGTCAATTTCTGCTTTGACCCATGGCTTCACATTCTCCATCATAGCCTAAATTTTTTTTTGGTCCATGGTCAACCTCTTGGCCAATTTCTAGAAAAAATCATGGGGTACTAGGATGTACCCTACTGGAGTATGAGTCAGCAGGCTAGGCAGTAGTTTAGAAGAAGTACTNCTAGGAGCTGCCTCTGAATGAGCGGCATCTATAGCCGGTGTCTCGCTCTGCTCCTGTGAGGTGGGGGCATTCACCTACACTCCCCTTGCTAGCTGAGTCTATGGAACTACTGTGGGAAGTCGGGCTCTACTCACCGAGTAAATTTTATCCCAGATTAAGACAATGCCTACTATCCTCTGCCCTCCAATCAAGCGCTCCTCACCCCGTCACACTGGTACTCTTGCCTCTTTGCATAATCTGAAAATGAGGCTCGGGAAGGGGATAGTACTTCTTAATCCCATAGCCCGATCTTGTATTTCCTCTGCAATGATCCTCGAGATGTTGATGGGTATCTGCACATGAGGTATGCCACCAGAGCTACTCTTTCTGCACTCAGAGTGTTTTCATTGACCGTAGGTTCTAGACGGTGGCGCACTAGTGTCTAGCAGGCTTTAGCTATGAAGTTGAGTGAGTTTTTGGTAACTTGCTTTCCACCTGAGACCCATTCTACTTCCTCTTTGTTCTCAGCCATAAAACCCGCCAACCATTGTATCTTCCTCTGTCTCTCCTCAAATCGTAGCTGCCTAAGATTCTTCAGTGCCTCCACTCGGAACTCATATTCTGGCATGGCATGTGGAGGTATGAACTGGGGCCCGTACAGGATCCGAGAGTTAGTCCACTTCATCTCCTCTACTTCATTCAATGTGTTAGTAAGGATCCGCGGTTCTTCATGGATGCTCCACCTAGGTTAGTTTTGGGCAGTGAGAGCAATGCTTTGTTCATAAATTTACCATGCTCCTGGCACTCTCCACCCGATGGTACGACTGTCCCTAGGCAGGATCTACTACTGCTCAGCATTGGAAGCCTCCTCCTTAGACTCAGAACTGCCACTTGTCTCTCTAGACTGGGTCTCCTCAAACCCTTCTTCTACATTTGAGTTGCTTCATGACTCCCGATTACCTTCTTTAGCTCCCTCCTCAGACTGGGGAGCTTCGGCAGATGTGGCAGTAGTTGCGATGGATTGTTATTTGGCCTTCGCCCTAGTGGTTCGGGTTTCGTCGGTGTCTGATGTATTAACTTGCTACTCCTCAACCGAACCACTAGGGGAGTGTCCTGCTTGCTCAGGCTCAGACTCAGATGTTTCATCATCTAATATCCTCCGAGCAGTTGCTTTGGATGCTTTGCACTTCATCGTCATTGTACCTGTAGAGAAGAGAGTTAGAATTCCATATCTAAGAAAGAAAAATAAGAGAAATTCTTAGTATCTAACCACGGGTCAACAGTACGGGTCATACCTTGGAGGTACGACTCGTATGAAGTCCCAAAAATCCTATGTGCACATTATGACTCATGGGTACGACTCGGACAACGAAGGTACGACCCATACCTTGACTCATATAAGGATTTCCCTCCACTAAAAATTTCTCTATATTTTTACATGACTCATGGTACGACCAGTAGGTCGATTCCATGAGTCGTAGGAAGGACCATACTACCTCATCTGGACTTGGCCCTATTCAGTCTTTGGTAAGAATGCATAGTACGACTCGTAGTGGAAAACCATGAACCATTCTTGGTTTCGTACCTATGGTATTGACTTATTTTAGCTTGGGACAGTCCCAATGATCCATAGTACGAGTTGTACGAAGGCTTGTGAAGCCTATCCCTATGCATATTTTGTTCTGGTGTTTAGGGAGTCTTATTTATGTTTTGGGTACTCAGAATTCCCCAGGTCTAGGCATATAGTTCAATCCATTTAATACTACTCAACCCTCCCCTTTTTAGTCACTACCCGTAATTCAATTTTAAATTCTTAAATGCAGAAGTTCATCCACTTTTAGAAATTTCAGTCGCGCATAGTCCTATAACACCCCTGGTCATTGTCTCCTTTAAATTTTTCGAGCAAAAAATGAAGGCTCACAAGGGTTTTATCGTCATTACATCCAGCACATAAGTTGTCTCAACATTCAAAGAAATACACTTACTTGTTGCTGCTTTCTTCGATTGGTAGTACCATATTAGGATTGAGATAAACTTGCTTGAGCAAGAAATTTCTCGATTGTTCTTTGTTTTTGAGTTACGGGTGTGAGGGAGTCGTAAGTATGCTTTATTGATTTGGTTTTAATCGCGTGGGAGAGGATTAGGCTTAGGTTTGAAGTTTAAATAATTGAGGGTGCATATTTGAAAACCTAGGCCTAGTCGAGTTAATTCAAAGATTTTGACCCGTCACGACTCGTACCACGAGTCGTAGGAAGACCCCACGACTCATCCCCCAGTCGTACTTCAAAGAGTTGAAAACTTACCTGGGGACCTACGAGAGCCTCTTACGACTCGTACCATGTAGGTATGGTCCTTATGATGACTCGTAGGTCTTTACCTTGCATAGCTTGCATAGTTCAAAGGTACAGTAAGTACTACGACCCGTATAGTTGAGTTACGAGTCGTAAGACCAACCGTACCCTAAACTCCTTTACTGTAACACCTCTATGATTATCACCATAACTCATGCTACGACTCGTACAAGCCTCTCATGGGTCGTACTGAGAGTTATAGTACCTTCTTTTCAACAATTTCTCTGTCACTAGTTTTTGCTTTTCCCTGCATACTGAACACACATTAGTTAAATCACTTGCGTTGTCTCCCAAGAAGCACTTGATTTAACATCGTGGCATGACGCAGGTGGCCCGGTTACTCAGAATTCACCAAGACACCACTTGGGTTGCCTCCCAAAAATCGCCTGATTTAACGTCGCGGCACGAGGCAAGTCTCTTGACTACTCAGAATTGATTAAGTGACTCAAATTCATCATCAACTGCTGAGACTACACTGAATTCCTTCTATTGCTGCATTGACGGGTAGATGTTGAAGGTGACCTCTTATTTGTTCAGTCTAAACTTCGATTGGCTCGCCTCCGTTTCTATTAAGGCCCTCCCAGTTGCAAGGAATGGTTGCCCCAAAATGATGGGGACCTCATAATCAACCTCGCAATCCAAAATCACGAAGTTTGCTGGGAATATGAATTTGTCTACCTTAAAATGCACATCAAACAGATCCCCACTGGCTTCTTCATAGTTCTGTTGGCCATCAGTAGCCACATAGCAGTTGGTGTGGGGGCTCCTAAGCTCAATTTCTTGAACACTGCCATGGGCATCAGGTTGATGCTCGCTCCCAGATCACAAAGTGCCCTTGCGAACTTGACATTTCCAATGGTGTAAGATTTTGTGAAAGCACCCGGATCTTCCTTCTTTTGAGCCAGGACCAGTGTAGCTATGGTACTACAGTGATGTATATTATATAATGGCTCATAGCTTACGGACCTCTTATTTGTCACCAAGTCCTTCATAAACTTAGCATATCCCGACATTTGTTCCAATGCCTCAACCAATGGTATGTTCACAAATAATTGTTTAAGTATTGATAGAAATTTCTGGAACTTACCATTTTCGATCTCTTTCTTCATTCTTTGGGGGAACGGTGGCGGTGGTCGCGGTATAGCTCAGTACATTTAAGTTGCTCCTTGATCAATAATAGGTTCTTTCTCACCTATTGGGGCCTCTAGAAACTTAGCATTCTCTATCTCAGCACTCTTCTCATTCTCCTCAGTTATGCTCTCTTTCTTCCGTTCAACCACAACTAGAAAAGGGGGGTCAACGGTGGTCTTACCACTCCTAGTCATCACCACCATGCAGTGGCCATTATTCTTTAGGTTCTGGACGGTGTTGCTAGGTAGTGTACCCTTTTTTCTAGGGTTTAATGATGCTGACAATTGCCCAAGCTGCTGTTCAATTTGCTTGATAGTTTTCGCATGAGATTCCACTCTCTCACCCATACTTGATATGTCACCACGGATTTCCTTCAGTTAATCATCAGTGGACCTCACCTTTTTCAACATGTCGGCCATCATGCTCTCTAATTTTGACTGCCCAGCCTCTCCCTCTCGTACATTGTGAGGCACATATATTCTAGATCATTCATTGCGATAGCCATCATTCCTTCTCCATTCTCCATCGCGCTCACGACCTCGACTCGTGTCTCTGTACCTATTTTGGTTGTAGTTATCTCTGTATTGGTTCCAACCTTGGTTTCCAGAACCTTGGCACCAATTTTATTGTCTAAACGCTTGGGCGTTGGCTCGGAAACCCGTAACCTGACTGTCCAAAAATTTTCCTCCTCCTTAGAATAAGAGTGATTTGCCCCTGGCTCTAGTCCTTGTGTCCCCACTACATTTACCTTTTTGGATCCTGCTCCCATAATGTGCTTTGTAAGAAAATCCAACGATGTGCACATATGAGCCAACTCCTGGTCGCATTCTTCTTCCTTCCTATGTATGTCTACAGTCAAACCAATAGCATATGTACCAGCCGCTGCATCTGCCTCCCTGGTATGTCTTGCCCTGTTTGTTTTAGTCACCCTATCAAGAATAGTAGCAACTTGCTCCTAGGTGTGACTCACCAATGCTCCTCCTGCCACCGTGTCTGCCGAAGCTTTTGTGCTATTTCTTAAAGACTTGTAAAAAATTTCCAACAAAATGTCATCTAGAATCTTATGGTTTGGGATCTTTGTCAACTTCTTCTAGAACCTTATCTAGGTTTCATGGAGTGCCTCAGTTCTGAGCTGTCGGAAATTGTAAATCTCATCCATAAGCTGCAACATTTTGGAGGGGGGAAGAAACTATCCAAGAAGGCATGCTTGAGTTCCCTCCAGTTTGTGATGGAGTCGTTGGGCAACTCCGATAACCATAAGGTGGCTTCCCCTGACAAAGAAAAGGGGAACAGTCTGATCCTGATGGCATCTTGGCTAACTCCAAGCAACCTGTACGCCTTGTATATTTCAATGAAGTTCATCTGGTGCAGGTTGGCGTCATCCGCTGCGTGACCACTGAACACCCCTTTCATGTTTAAAAATTGAATCATGGTGCTCTTGATGTCAAATTTGTCCCCAGCGGGCAGTGGTGGTGGTACAATTGCTCCAGTTGACCCAACTTCATCTATGTTTGGGTCCTTATCATCGAAGAACTTAGGGGAAATTCTATGACCTCTGTTGCCTTGACCATTTCATCCGACATTAACAACCTCTTCTCTACCATCTTCCGCATCCTGAAGTGCAGCTTTCCGAGCTAGCTCGGCTTGCCTAGATTCTTAAGCTATGCGGGCATCTCTCTATTGTTCATTTTCCATTCTGCGCAGTGTCCATTCAATTTTGGGGTTCAATAGAATTAGGGGATTCCACTACTCCGAGTTCTTGGCATCCACCGGAAAACCTGTGGGTATCACAAACAAAAAGAAAACGTAAATAAGGAAATAATTAGCAAAAGTAAAATACAAGAAATTAATCTAGTCTTAGCCATATTCCCCGTCAACGGCGCCACTTTTTGACAACACTCAAACCACACCTCCTCCTGAAGTATGAAGCGAACGTTGTCAATAAAGAACCAACTAGAGGTTGGGGTCGAACTCATAGGGAATATGGAAGATCTAGACTAATGCCAATAAGTGAACTTTTTAATTAGTTACTCCAATTGGGGGTTTTAAGAAAAATAGTAATTAAAAACATTAATTGACCTGGTGATATAAAATCAAGAGTTAAGACTAATTAGGTTTTGCGTTCCCCATGGGTTCATAACTGCTTTACGTATACACACGTGATCAATACCAATGATTACTTGTAGAACTAATAATGAGGATTTATCCAAGCGCCTGGTTCGTCTGTAATGATAACTATACTCAATCACCGGGTCGGGTCAGGTCTCATGAGAGATTTCAAATTAACCGTTATCAATTTGTTCCAAATATAACTATCCTGCCACCACATCTCAAGTTAATACATTGATCATCAAGATCAAGGCTTTGTTGTAATTCTCTTTTCCTAATCTATACCTCTCTAGGCTCAAGAAAGTGAAGAATTAGGGCAACTCATAATGTTGTATACCATTAAGAAATGTTTAAGCATGAAAAGAAAACATTACAAGTGTTGTTCATCGGTTTTTAATTACTTTTGTGCAACCCTAGCTCAATAATCCAGCAAGGTTCCCAGAACCCTAGCTATGGAGGTTTTAGCCTCTCATAGTTGCAAGGTTGTGATATGCATTCATAATTAAACACATAAATCAATACTTACAATGGTAGATGAGAAAAAAACTTCTCCGATTATATCCAAAATAACTCAAGAACAATTCACAAAGATCAAGATGAAATCAAGAAAAGCTTGATCGGAATCCAATCAACTCAATTCTATGTCGTCTCGATGTTCTCTAAAGTTCTCTTACGTCCTCTCACATCCTCTATTGAAAAATAAAACATAAAAAGTATTTATACAGATATAAGAATCCTTTCTCTAAGTTAACAGGGTTAATTACCATAACTGGTGTTGCCTGAGCCACGACAGATCCTACGCTCGTAGCAGGATTGTACGGGTCATACCTGCTATCCATATGTCATTGTCTTGCTGAAATTTGGCTAAGTGTTCGGACTTGGTACGACTGTAAATGCTTCTTACGAGTCATAATATTTTTCCGTGGCTTGACTCTGAGAATTCTCAATTTTTCTGAAGTTTGTCACGAGTGTGATGGTAGGACTCGTACCTTGACGCCATGATTCGTACTATCTCTCCGTGTCAAGTCTCATCCTCTTGTGCAATTCTTCTAAATATTTCCATGACTGAATGCTACGACTCGTGCAAGCATTGTACGACTTGTACTGAGAGTCGTAGGATGCACTCTTCATAACTCAACCATCTAGAAACTTTTCATGGTCGTCAGTACAGCTCATAGCATCAACCTACGGCTCGTACTGAGACTTGTGACTTTAGCCCATTTTCTGCACTTTCAAGCTATCTTTTGCATATTTTTTCTCCAACACCTATTTGTCCTGTAAACAAAGAAAAAGTTCCTTATATCCATATAAATACACCTAAGTCCATGCTATTTTCTTAGTTTTGAGCATCGAAAGTGCTGTAAACTCATAGCACATCAGTTCTTAGTCCCAGCATCGTCAGTAGTTCCTCTCGGCGATTCAAGCAGCAGCAGTCCATTTTGATGAGTCCTCATCTTCCGAAGACATTATTTACTTTTCAGTTAGTTTCTTTTAAGTCAGACTTTAGAATTAGCTGGACGATTGTCCTAGTAACTCATCAGTTAGTAGTGGCTTTCGGACATAGATGTGTAGTATTGTTTTTAGTGATGTTTACACTTTCAGTAGTATTGATTACATTACTAGTTTATATAAAGCTTCCACTTATAATTTCTCAGTTTACCAGTGTAATGATAGACTATGGGTTATCTTGGGTTCACTTGTGGCTCCAAGTATTATGTCTCGGCCAGGGTGTAGACTCGAGTTGTGATAGAAAACTTTTTAGGAAGCTTTGTTTCTTTCATGATCTATGTCGTGACATGAAGTACCTCTTTCTATTGCTTTAAATCATGCTATTCCTTTAACTCATGATATATCCATTTGTAGAAATATGCTTCCCCACCGGGTCAACAAGAGAAGAAATGGTAATGGAAAGGGCCTTGGCAGTGGCAATGGAAATGGGCATCATCCAGCCGCACCAGCTCTAGCCGATCCCTTGCCGGAGTAGGTGACTCATGCTAAGTTTAGGACTGCATTTTAGATGTAAGAACAACCATGATTACCTAGGTCAACCAGTAGGCTATGGCTCACGTGAACCAAAATGGGAATGTAGCAGGGGCTAGGGTGCAGACTTTATTACAATGAACCCAACTGAGTTTCATGGGTCAAAAGTGGATGAGGAAACATAGGAGTTTATTTAAGAGGTTTAGAAGATTTCCCAGGTTATGGAGGTTTCAGGAGAGGAAAGTGCATACTTGGCCTCCTATCAGCTAAAGAGGGTTTCTTAGATATGGTTTCGATGAGTTTGTTACGACTTTCTTGGATAGATTCTTCCACCAAGAGTTGAGGGAATCAAAGTTAGTCGAGTTTGTCAATCTATAGAAAAATGATATGACTTTTCAGGAGTATGCCTTGAAGTTTACCTAGTTGTCCAAGTATGCTCTAGGGATGGTTGCTGATCCATGGGCTCATATGAGCTTTTGAATGGGTTGCAGATTCCTTTGACTAGGAGTGTAGGACCATCATCCTAATTAGTCATATAGATATATCCTAACTAATAATATATGCCCAGCAGATAGAGGTAGAACAGATGAAGGAAAAGGAGAGAGAGGCCAAAAGGGCTAGGATAGGGAGCTATAGGTACTCTTAGTAGAGGTCCAGTGGTGGACATTGCCCTCAGTCCCACAAGAAGTCATCGGCCTTAGATCCATCAGTAGCCAGCGTTCCATTCAGACCTCGAAGTGATCAGAGAAGCAGGGCATCAGGTTCGAAGGGTCAGAGGAGCATGACAGGAGAGCGCATTTTCCCATTTGCAGGAAATATGGCAGGATGCACTTTGGAGAGTGCTTGGTTGGCTCTGATAATTGCTTCGGGTGTGGAGATCCCAGACTATGCTCAGAGATTGTCCTTCAGCTAGGTAGGGTGACGGTAGAGATCGTGACCCATAATTTCTAAGTTTCTTTCTCCTAAACTAAGTTTTTTAATCCTCCTAAAGGGTGTTTTTAAGGGTTTTAATCATCCTAAGCCCTCATTCTACTCCTAAAACCCCTAAGTGAAGATCAAATCCCCTCAAGAGAAGCCAGGATTTCATCATCTTTTTCATCTTAATTCCCTTTGAGTCTCCAATCAAGTTGAAGATTCTTCAAGCCTAGGTATGTAGGGTTATGAACGGGGGAAATCCTTCCACCCTCATGCCCTTTTCAAGATATATCCCTCTACTTCTCATGTTCTAAATTGTGAAATTCTAGGGTTTAACAGAATTTCATGCAATTATCCTTGATATCTCTATGAGTTCATCTCTCTATGTTCTAATTGATGAATTATGGTTATTAGGGAAGATTTGATTCTTAGATTTCTTACTAATTCATGATTTCAAACTTATGATGATCTTGCCCTGTTATGCATGATTTACGAATTTCAAGCTTATGAGCCCATGAGTTAGAGTATGATGAATTATCAAGTATGCGTGAATTTTTACAAATTATTAAACTTATGATTTTATATTTTCAAAATTGTGAAGCTTTATTCAAGTATGTATGATTTCATAATTTGGCAAGCCCATGTAAAGCCAAGTATGTTTCACCATGAGTTTTAGCCAAGGCTTACAAGATAAGTTCTTACAGAGATGTTTTTGAGTCAAGACTCCCAAGAAACACATTTAAGCGATGTTTTATGAATACGATTATGAGTGATATGTATGTTTTGGGAGTAGTGTCTAGCACTGAGTAGGCCAGATATTCCGAGAACCCAGGTCTTATAACTATGCGGCACCGTAGGTATATATTCATATTCAAGACCTCTCAAGAGAGTGCTTTCTCCACCCAAGGGCACACCAGTGATATCACACCTTTATTGTTCTTTGCCCTGGCATGGCTTAGGACAGCTCTTCTCACTTGAATGAGATAGTTGGGGCATCACATAAGCTCTATCATGATGGTGTCAGTTATAACAAAGACTCCCATGTTTTAAGTTACCCATGTTCAAGAGTTATGATACTATGTTTTGTAGCATATTTTTCCCATTGATCAGTTTATGAGTTTTCACTTATAATTTCAAGTACGACATACAATATGATTTATATTTCTAAACCTTGGGTCATTATGTTTAGTCTATGATGATTATCTCATGATTATGATTACTTCAAGAATATGGTTTTCAGCATGTTTTCCTTACTCTCATGTTTTATCTTGTTTTATATTAATTATTTCAGACTATTGTTTTACTAGCATATTTTACTTACTCTACAATCTCAGTATATTCAATGTACGTACCACAAACTTCTATGCTATTTCATTTCATGATATAGGTGCGGACATCTAGTCTTAGCCTCATTGTTAGACTCACTCCCGCAGCAGTCCTATTCATCTCTCGATTGGGTGAGTCCTCATCATCCATGGATGTTTAGCAGTTACGGATGTTATTTTCTTATTTTAGTTTTAGACTTAGCGAGCTACTTGGGGTTGTTGTCCCATTAGCTCATCTTATTATTAGAGGGTTTTCAGATAACTATGTATAGATATTTCAGTGTTGTTGACTCGTGTATACACTTATGTTCTTATGTTATGCATACCTCCGCTTATGTTGAGTTCTAGTTTATTTTTACTTTAAATATGCTCTCTTATTCATGCTATATATGTACTATGGGTTAGCTTGGAGCCATTCGTTGTTCTAGGTCCTGTATCTCGATCCGAGGTCCAATCTTGGGTCGTGATAATTTAAACTCTAGAGGATATGTTGAGGCCTTGCATAATCTATTTCAAGGGTAGTTTGGATGATCACCTACCTCTCATCTAGTTTGCATATAACAACAACTACCACTCCAGCATCCAGATGACCCCATTCGAAGCATTATATTATGGGAGGTGTAGGTCTCCTATAAGGTGGTTTGAAGTTGGTAAATCTACCTTGATAGGGGCCGACTTAGTTCATGAGGCCGTGCAGAAGGTTCAGCTTATCAGGGAATAGCTGAAAATTGCTCTAAGTCCCCAAAAATCGTATGCAGATATGAGGATAAGAGAGTTGGATTTTGTTGTAGATGAATGGGTTTATCCAAAAATTTCACTTATAAAAGGGGTGATGAGGTTCATGAAGNGGTTGTGGGAACCATGAAAAATTAACATACATAGGTTAAATACGAATGGGTTTATCCAAAAATTTCACTTATAAAAGGGGTGATGAGGTTCATGAAGAAAGGAAAGCTCAGTCCTAGATACGTCGGTCCTTACAGAATTCTAAGGCGCATTGGCACTGTGGCCTATGAGAGCCTATGAGTTTGACTCGCCTGCAAAGTTAGCATCGGTGAATTCATTCTTTTGTGTGTCTCTATTGAAGAAATGCATCGGTAATCCAACCTCAATTGTGCCTTTTGAGAGTCTTGGCATAAAGGATTATCTCTATTATGAGGAGGTTCCAATTGAGATCCTAGACCAAAAAGAGTTGAGGAATAAGGAGGTCACCTCAGTCAAGGTTCTTTGGAGAAACCAGCTTGTAGAGGGAGCTACCTGGGAAGCCGAAGCAGATATGATGGCTATGTACCCCCACCTATTCCCATCCAACTCAGCTTCAGCATCAGGTACTAGTTCTTCCTTAGTACCCTACCTAGTTCATGTTGGATTCATCCTTCTCAGTCCCATTCATTTATTAGTATGAATCCTTGTTGCATGAATTCAGTTCAGTCATGTACTTCAGTTCGGAGTCAATCATTTCATCAGTTTTTCAAATTGTAGTTTCAGCTCGAGAATGCAGATCATTTCCCTACTTTTCAACTTATTTAGACTCTATTCGATGATGAATGTTCCCAAAGAGGAGATATTGTACACCCCAAAAGTCTATACGTCTAGCCCCTAGATTTAAAACCTAATCATGTAAAAACTGGGAAAAAGGTCCTCAATACGAGTCACAACACAACTCATAGGATCCTGGTATGAGTCATACCAGGACTTGTAGCAGGAGGATCAGAGAAACAACAATTGTAGGCAGGAACCACGACTACATGTCACTATTCATACCACGATTGTACGGATCGTGTTGACCAATCGTGAGATGAGTTTCAGAGACGTGTTCAGGGTATTTTTGCAAAAAACACGAGTCATGGTACGACCCATGGTATGATTGTACATGTCATGATAGGCTTCTATGGGATGAAATTCAGAGAATGATTTTGGTCAGGGTCACTAACCATGAGTGTCAGTATGGATCGTATGATCCTGGTACGACTCGTAAGTTGGGTCGTACCATTGGGAGGGTAGATTTTTTAAACGTTACCCAAGGGCATTTTTGTAAAATCCTAAGATCCTAACTCCTCAACTACATCATTTTGAGGGGACAATCAAGGGATTTAGGGGAAGTATATGGGTTTTCTCATTTTCTAAATCTCATTTTCAGAAAATCAAAGCGTAGAACTTCATAACTTCCTCTCAAGAATAAGAGCTAGAGCTTCCCAAGTCTCCTCAAATTTCAAGGCTTCTTCACATGATTTTTCTTTCAGGTATGCAGGGATTCAACAATGGGATTCCTTTCATCCTTGTGCCCCCAAATTATTTTCAGAAACCTTCTCTATTCCTATCAATGTAGGAGTTATAACTTAGGGCTTTTTTCAGACAACTCATGAATGGTCCTAAATTTTAGTTGTTTTTGCAAGTTTCTATAACTCTAGTAATGACTTTCATGTTCTTGACTTAAAATTATAGTATGCCATCTAACCCTAGACTTTAACATGATTTGTGAGTTGAACCTTGACTGATTAAAAAGCTAGCCTAAATTGGTATATTTCCATTGATTATTATCTGAGTATAATCTCTGGCATGTATGCTTTCAATCAAAGTTAGTATTTTCAAATTATAAGTATACTTAATATTTTCCATAAATGTCAGTTCATCGTTTACCAGTATTTTCAGCATTTCCAATTATTAGGTGCTTCAGTATCTCGGGACACCTCTAGATAAGTAGTTTTTACCTAGCCTTAGGACACCAGTTTCAAGGTAATCAGTTCAGTTAGTTATAATTAGGATTTCAGTCGGGAGTAGTACTTAGCACTGAGTAGGTCAGGGTTCAGCGCACCCAGGTTCTTAGAACTACATACCACAATAGGCTAGTAGCTCGAATGGGCCTCGGATAGTAACTACATAGTTCAGCCACTACACCCTGGCAAGGTACAATGGGCTCTCTTTAATGAGGTGTATACATCGAACTCCAAGTTTAACTCACGTGGTTATATGTCGATTAATAGGCTCTCTCACAGTTCAGTACATTCTAGTCTCAGATTTTAGAACATGTACATGACCCTTAATCAATTTTACCAGCTTTGCAATATTCTCAAATTTCCGGCAGCTTATAACACCTATATTTTTCAGAACAAGTTATTGTATATCAATTTAGCATTTTTAGTTAGAGTTTCTTTATCATCATGTTTATGTTTTAAATTGCATAACTTCACATAGTTAGTACATTCAAAGTACTGACGCATACTTTCTATGTTATATCGTCTTATGATATAGGCTATGGCACTCCACGTCTACTGTCTGTTAGACTCAGTTCAGCAGTATTCAAGTGGTGAGTCCTCATCCCCAAAGGACTGGAGCATTTTCTTCTATTTTAGTTTTACTGTTTTCAATTTCAGACTTGGAGTTAGCTAGGGGCTTGTACTAGAAGCTCATCTGTAGTAGAGGCTTTAAGATAGAGTTGTAGTATTCAAGTAATTTCAGTATTCATACTTGTACGTTATATATTTGTTTATGCTTTCACTCTGTATTCATTCTATTTGATAGTCACGTTAGAATTATGCTATGTCATGGGTTAGCTTAGAGCTATTTGTGGTTCTAGGGACCATGTTACGGCCAGGGTATAGACTCGGGTCGTGACATTAAACCAACGAGAGTGTCCATTTTTAGAAGCAATAATCACATACACTAAAAGGACACAAGATCGAGAGAGAGAGGTAAAAACAGTCAACTCTCATGAAGAAGTTCACAAGATAGGTCACAATTACCATATGCTTGCCTATTTTCTCAAATGCGTTTCTTTTTTCTCTCTTTTTTATTTGCTTTTTAATTGCTTTCTGAATAAACCTTGGGATATTGTCAAACAAATCATTTATGTTGTTTCTTTTCCACCTTATCACCCCCAACTTGCACCTTTTTGCACATTTTCATCACATTTCATAGTGTTCAGGAGGATGAGTTCAAAAGAAGGTCAACTTGAGAATTGGTTTTAGCTTTCATTTTGGTTGATCAAGAAAAAGATTCATCTGCTCAAAAGGGTAGAGTAAGAATACATGCATCATTTGGTAGGCTCATTTAGACAAATGTGGCTTGTGAAACACAAAGAAGGCCTAAGTTCATCTCTACAACCCATAGTCAATCCTAAGCTTAAGCATGAGTAGCCAGGCAAGCTTTAGAGTGTGACCATGAAAAATGAACAAACAAAATTTTCCTCACCACACAATGGTACATAGAGGTCAAATGTTTAGCCCAAACGAGCATCAGTTTTAGTGATCACACAGTCATGCCTCTATATCCCGACAAGGTATATTGGGTCCTATCGATGGAGTGTATACATCGAAATCCACATTTAGCTCACATGGTTACATGTCGGTTAATAGACTCTCCCACAATTCAATTCAGTTATAGTTTTTAGCTTAATTTTTTAGTGCATGTACGTGACCCTCATTTAAGTTTTACTTGTACTTTCATTTTCCATTTTCAGAATACTATTCTATATTAGTGTTTTTGCATCTCAGGTAGGGTCATTGTACTTTAGTTCAGTTTATGCATTTAGTACAGCCTCTCAGATTATCAGTATGTAAATTAGTGCATATTTCAAATACTTAGTACATTCAAAGTATTGATTGCATACTTCTTATCCTATATCATTATATGATATATATTTAGGTACTCAGACTCAGTCCCACGGGTAGACATGTTCCAGTACTTAATCAACGATCAGTTGGTGAGTTCTCATCATCTGTGGGCTGGAGTCATATTATCAATCTTCTTTGTCTCTTGTTTAGTTTCAAACTTTAGAGTTAGCTGGAGACTTGTCCCAGTAGCTCATCAGTTAGTAGAGTTTTTTCAGACAGACAGTAGTATTTCATCTTTATGTTTATTTCAGACATAATATTTGTCTCTATGAATTAAATTCAGTTTATTCTAGTAATTTCATAAAATGTTTTACAAAAAATCTATTAGCTTTCACTCAATTTCCCTATAACTCATATTAAGTTAGTGATATGCCATGTCCTGGTTAGCTTGGGGTTACATGTTGCTCTAGGCACAGTGTCATGTCCAGCATGTAGACTTGGGTCATGAAAAACATGGTATTAGAGCATCAGGTTTAAGAATTTCTTAGGGTGTCTGAAAGCCACTTTAAGTATAGTCTTTTACATTAGTGTGAAGTGCACCACACTTATGAGAAAAAGGCTATGAAATGTTTTAGGAAACTCTCCCTTCGTTCATGATTCCTATCGTGCGATAGAGTGTAAACTCTAAATATCCATCTCGCTCATGCTCTATGCTTTTACAGACAATGCCTCCTAGAAGAGCAAACGAAAGGTAAAATGAAAAGAGGAACCAGCAAGCCCTACCAGCTCCAGCAGACCCTCTGAGTGAATAGGTCACTCATGTCGAGTTCAAGGCTGCACTTCAGATGCTTGCTCAAGCCATGATGAATAAGGTCAATCATTAGGTAGTTGCACCTGCTAATCCAAATTGAAATACAACTTTGGCTACAGTCCGAGACTTCACTCGTATGAATCCTTCAAAGTTTCATAGTTCTAAGATAGATAAGGATCCACAAGACTTCATCGATGAAATTTAGAGAATCACTTAAATCATTGGCATTACTCAGTTGAGAGTGCAGAATTGGTTGCATATTAGTTAAAGGGAGTGGCCCATACTTGCTATAGACAAGGGAAGGATGGTAGGCCTGTTGGTGCAGGCTAAGTGGATTGGGATGAGTTTGTGGCAGTGTTTATGGATTACTTCTTTCCCCGCAAGTTGAGGGAAGCGAAAGTAGAGGAGTTGATCAACATGAAGCGGAACTCCATATCAATTTAGGACTATGCCCTAAATTTCACTTTTTCCAGGTATGCTCCAAGATGGTTGCTAAGCCGAGGGCCCGAATGAGCAAGTTTGTTTTGGGTGTCTCAGATTTGGTGCTCAAGGAGTGCAAGACCCTTATGCTCATTAGTGACATGGATATCTCCCGACTTATGTCCGTGCTCAGCAGATTGAGGAAGAAAAGATGAAGGAAAAGGAAAGGAAGAACAAGAGGGACAGAACAGATAATTTTGACTATTCTAAGCAGAGGACGGGCAATGAGAATCACTCATAGCATCAATAGAAGTCTTCAGCTCCAGTACCTTCTTCGGCTAGTGCTCCTTCTCCCAAACCCCGTGATGATAAAATAAGTAGAGTATCTGTCTATAAGTCTCAAGGTTATGTCTCCAGTAGCCGCACTTTCCCAGTATGTCCAAAGTGTGGTAAGAATCATCTAGAGGAGTGTCGCCTTGGAAAAGAGGGTTGTTTTGGTTGTGGTCAGATAGGCCATCGGTTGAGAGATTTCTCTTTAGCTAGATGTGGAAAGACAGTCCACTCCTTTGGCAGCTCCTCAGGTCGCCCAACTCAGCAGGGCACTTCTTTTGATATGGCCGGTGGTCAGCACAAAAACCACTTCAATACCTTGTCATCTCGTCAGGATCAGGGGAACTCCTGCGATGTTGTGACAGGTATGTTACAACTCTTTTAGTTAGCTGTATATGCATTGAGATCCAGGAGCCACACTTTCGTTTGCAACTCCTTATATTGCAAAAAATTTTGATGTCAGTCACGAAATTCTTTTAGAATCCTTCCCATTCTCTACTCCTATTAGTAAGTCAGTCATAGCTAGACAGGTATACAGAAATTTCCCAACCACAGTCTTACAAAGAGTCACCACAGTTGATCAAGTAGAGTTAGATATGCTTGATTTTGGTATCATTCTTGGCATGGTCTGGTTTACACTCCTGTATGCCTCAGTCGACAACAGAACAAAAGTCGTTAGATTCCAGTTTCCTAATGAACCAGTCTTAGAATGGAAGGGTAGTACTTCAACACCTATAAGTTGGTTTGTCTCTTACCTTAAGGCTAGGAAAATGATCTCTAAGGGTGATATTTACCATCTAGTTCAGGTTAAAGATTCTAGGTCTGATGCCCCAATCTTTCAATTAGTTCCAATTGTAAATGAGTTTCCAAAAGTGTTTCTCGAAGATCTTCCTAAAGTTCCTCCCGAAGGAGAAATTGACTTCGGAGTAGACCTTTTTCTAGATACCTAGCCTATCTCAATTTATCCGTACCGAACGGCTCTAGCTAGCTTGAGCAGTTAAAAGACCAATTGAAAGGCCACTTAGAAAAAGTCATTATCAGACCCAACGTCTCCTTATGGGGTGCTCCAGTTCTATTTGTACATAAGAAGCATAGTTCGCTCAGAATATATGCATCGATTACCATCAACCGAACAAAGTCACAGTTAAGAATAAGTACCCCATCCCTAGGATTAGTGACTTGTTCTATCAGCTTCAAGGAGCCAGTTGTTATTCAAAGAGAGACCTCAAATCTGGCTATCATCAGCTCAGATTTAGAGAATGTGACATTCTGAAAAGAGCCTTTAGAAATCGATATGGTCACTATGAATTTATTATTATGTCTTTTGGACTAACAAATTCTCCTGCATCTTTTATGAGCATGATAAATATAGTGTTCAAATAGTATATGGACATGTTAATCAGTGTTTTTATAGATGACATCCTTGTCTATTCGCAAAGCAAAGATAAGCATGCAGGCCATTTGAGGATTGTCCTGCAAAGTCGCAAGGATCGCTAGTTATTTTCTAAGTTCAACAAGTGGAATTCTAGTTGAAATCAGCATTATTCCTTGGTCATGTTATCTCTAACAAGGGAATACATGTTGATCCTCAAAAGATCGAAGCAGTTAAGAACTATACTAGATCCACCTCCCCATCAGACATTTAGAGTTTCATGGGTTAGTCAATTACTATAGATGTTTTGTGAAAGGATTTTCCTCTATTGCCTCTAAAATATTCAAATTGACACAAAAGAAAGTCAAATTTCAGTGGTCCAATGCTTTTGAGAAGATTTTTAGGAGTTGAAGACTCTGCTCACTACTACTCCAATTTTGAATCTACCAGAGGGTTCTGATGGATTTGTGATTGATTACGACACCTCTGGAATTAGCCTTGGTTACGTGTTGATGCAACATGCTAAGGTTGTAGCCTATGCTTCAAGACAGCTCAAGGATCATGAGAATAATTACCTGACTCATGATCTTGAGTTGGTAGAAATAGTTTTTGCCTTATAGATATGGAGGCACTACCTCTATGGTGTTCATGTGGATGTAATTACTGACCACAAAAGCCTTCAGTATGTGTTCAGTCAGGAGGACTTGAATCTTCATTAGAGAATATGGTTTGAGTTGTTAAAACACTATGATATGAGTGCTTTTGTACCATTCAGGTAAATTCAATGTATTGTTCAACACCCTCAGCTAATTATATATGAACAGTGTTTCTTATATTGAAGATAAGATGAAAGAATTGGTTCGTGATGTTCACACCCTTGCTCGTTTGGGAGTTCATCTAGTTGATTTAGCTAATGGTGGAGTTATAGTTAGAATTGTTTAGAATCTTCTCTTTTGATGGATGTTAAGGCAAAGCAGGATGATGATCTGATTCTGTTTAAGTTGAATGAAGTAGTCCTCAAGAAAAAGATGGAGATTTTCTCCAAAGAGGGATATGGTGTACTTCGTTATTGAAATTGTTTGTGTGTTTCGGATATAGATGGCTTATGGTAGCATATATTGACAAAAGCCCATAGTTCTCGATATTCTATTCACCCATGAGACACTAAGTTGTACCGTGATCTATGGAAAGTCTATTGGTGGAATGACATGAAGATTGATATTGCAGAAATCATGGCTAAGTGTCCAAATTTCCAGCAGGTTAAGGTTGAGCACAGAGATGAGGAGGTATGATTTAGGATATCAACATTCCTACTTGAAAGTGGGAGGAGATAAATATGGACTTCATTACAGGTCTACCTCGTACTCACCGCCATCATGATTTGATATGGGTAGTTATGGACCGGATGATTAAGTCAGCATATTTTCTGCCAGTTAAGTCTACAGATTTAGTCGAGGATTATGCTAGACTTTACATTTGGGAGTTGTTCAAATTGCATGGAGTCTCTTTTGCCATCATTTCTGATAGGGGTACTCAATTCACCTCACAATTTTATAAGTCGTTTCAGAAATAAATGTCTTGGTACCCAGGTTAAGCTTAGCACAACTATTCACCTACAAATAGATAGTCAGGACAAATGGACCGTTCATACTCTAGAGGACATGTTGAGAGCTTACGTAATCAACTTTAAAGGTAATTGGGATGATCACTTGCCTCTTATTGAATTTGCTTATAAGAACAGTTACTACTCCAATATTCATATAGCTCAATTTGAGGCGCTTTAGGTAGGAGGTCTAGATCTCTTATAGGGTGGTTTAAGGTTGGTGAAGTTACCTTGATAGGGCCTAATTCAGTTCATGAGGCTATGAAGAAAGTTCAAGTTATTAGAGATAGGATAAAAATAGCTCAGAGTCGTCAGAAATTTTATACAGGTGTGAGGAGAAGATAGATGTAGTTTGTTGTTAATAATTAGGTTAGCTTGAAAATTTCATCCATGAAAGGAGTGATGAGGCTTGATAAGAAAGAAAAACTCAGTCCCTGCTATGTTGGTCTTTATAGGATATTGAGGCAATTTGGCAATGTAGTCTATGAGTTGGACTTGCCTTCCAAGTTAGCACTAGTGCATCTAGTCTTTCATGTGTCCTTGTTGAGAAGTGTATTGGTGATCCGGCCTTAGTTATTCCTTTAGAGAGAGTTAGTGTGAAGGATTGTCTCTAAGAGAGGTCCTAGTTGAGATTCTTGATCTTCAGGTTCATAGGTTGAGAAATAAGGAGGTCTCTTCAATAAAGGTCCTTTGGAGGATCTAGCTTGTAGAGGGAGCTACTCTGGAAGTAGAAGCAGGCATGATGACAAAGTACCCTCACCTCTTTCCTTCTAGTTTTGTCCCACCTTAAGGTAATAGTTTCCTCTTTATTATTCTATTCAGTTTCATGTCCCTCATTTGCTCTCATGTTTTTAGGATGCATGCATGTTTCATGAAATTCGTTTAGCTATATAACTTAGTCTGGAGTCAGTCACTCCATTAATATTCAGTGTTTAGCATCTAGTGTTGGGATGGTAGCTTTTTCCCTGTCTTTTTAGCTTATTTAGTCTCTATTTGAGGGTGAATATTTCCAAGGGGTAGATAATGTAGTACCCCAAAGGTTTCTGAGATCAGACTCCAAACTTGAAGTAGAAACCAACAGGAAAACTGAGATTTTCTTACAAAAGGAATCACAAAATGACTCGTGATGTGGGACCATGAGTCATTCCATGACTCATGGTGATCAATCAGAAGTCTTCAAAATCCCAATCCGAACGACTCAAGAAACATCTCATTGGTACACTTAACAGCTAATCAAGTGACCCATTTTGAGCGACCTAGTCGAAGTCCTAAAACTATACATTTTATTCCTAGAAACCATGAGCCAATTAATGATCTAACACTCCATGTAAAGAGTCGTACAGTCCTGTCATGGTGTGAGGATCAATGAATTTCTAGATTGGTCCTAGTGACAACCAGTCATAGGATGACTCATGGTGTCTGACGATGGATTGTCTTGTCTGTCCTTGATGAAGGAATCTGAGATTGAACAAAAGGGTTCAGTGACCACGAGAGGTCACTAGGAGTCATGGTCAGACCTAACGACTCGTGTTAACGACTTTTGTTGTCGACTTGCTGTCAATAGGTGACAATTTTCAGTCCGACTTTCTAAGGTTGTTTTAGTCCTTTTCCACTCTTTTAACTCCTAAATTATGTCATATTGGGATCGTTTAGAGGGAGATTTAGGGGAACTAGTCAACCTTTATCCTTATTCACTCCCAAAATATGTAGAATCAAACCTCAAAAGCATTAAATCCTCTCAAGACAAGAACTAGGATTCTTCTCCAAGAGTTGCAAGCTCAAGGTTCTAGCAAGAGATTCTATAACTCTTGGTATGTCGGATTCCAATAAGGGTTCCTTTTCACCCTTGTGTCCTAAAAACTCTCAGAAATCTTGAAATCCCAATTCTCTATAGACCATGTCTTAGGGTTTTTATTCAATGTATGATTTTCCTTATTTTCTCAATGTGTTAAGGCTCTTATGACGAATAGTATATAATGTTCATGATTTTATTCTCAATTTCATAATGTATTTCTATGATCTTGATATTAGCATTATTTCAAAAATTCAGCCTTTATGAGTTAGCATTGTTTTCGAATAACTTGGTTTGTGATGGACATATGATTTTCTCATGATTTCAGTATGCATGTTTTACAGTATAACCAGTATTTTTATGTTCTTTAGACTCTCAAGAAACTTTCAGATAAAGTAGTTCTAACTTAGTCTTAGAACATCTCTTATAGAGCTATTAGTTAAATATCAGTTAGGATTCGTACTTAGCACAGAGTGGGCCAAGGTTCAACGCACCTAAGTCCCAAAACTATGTGCCACCATAGATTTTAGCCCAAATGGGCATCAAATTTAGTGATCACATAATCATGCCTCTATACTCTAGCAAGGTATATTAGGTCCTATCAATTAGGCATATACATTGAACTTCATGGTTTGCTCACATGGTTAATTAGATGTCAGTTAATAGATCTCCCATAGTATAGTACATTCAATTATTATTTTCAATCACAGTCTCAGCTTTAATTTTTAGTGCATGTACATGAGCCTCATTTCAGTTTTAGTTGTACTTCATTATGCATATTCAGACTACTATTCTATATTAGTGTTTATGCATCTCAGCTAGGGTCATTGTACTTCAATTCAATTTATGAATTTAGTACAACCTCTCAGAATATTGATATGTTTGTTAAATCAATGCACATTCATATACGCAGTACATCCATAGTACTAATTGGATACTTCTTATGCAATATTGTTTAGTGATATAGATTCAGGTACTCAGACTCAGCCCCGCGGATAGACACATTTCAGTACTTAATCAACAATTAGTTGATGAGTCCTCATCATCCAAGGGCTGGAGTCATATTTCATTCAGTTGC
Organism: Datura stramonium; assembly: GCA_018107945.1. Lineage (NCBI taxonomy): Eukaryota > Viridiplantae > Streptophyta > Magnoliopsida > Solanales > Solanaceae > Datura > Datura stramonium. The sequence goes on from JACEIK010001961.1 coordinate 95,936, forward strand.
TTTTGTCTATGATTTAGTTTTAGACTTTAGAGTTAGCTGGGGACTTTTCTCAGTAACTCATCAGTTAGTAGATGCTTTTCACACAGACAATAGTATTTCAGTTTTATGTTTATGTTAGACTCAGTATTTGTCTCTATGACTTAAATTTAGTTTGTTCTAGTATTTTGATAAATCTTTTTATAAAAACATAGTTAGCTTCCGCTCAGTTTCTCTATAACTTAGATTATGTCAGTGATATGTCATGATATGGGTTAGCTTGGTGTCTTTTGTTGATCTAGCCACCGTATTGTGTTCAGTATGTAGACTCGGGTTGTGAAAATACTTGATTTTGGAGTTCATGTTTTCATATGTGGTTTACCACACTGTTGATTTTTTTCTCCTATTTGAACTCTTTGTTTTTTAAAATGCTGTTCTACTTTGGAGATTTTCTATTTTATTTTTTTGTGGCTTGAACTTCTTCCCAATCTACTTCAATATCTTTTGAATTCATCTATGTACTAGTTTAAAAAAATATCCTGCGGTAGAAAGCTACATAGTGGAATGACAATTTTTAACAAAGAAAAAAGTTAAAGGAGATTCGCTAACAAGTAATCCTGGCAGTTGTTACACCCCGTGCCTTAGAGCGGTCTCGCTGATAGATTTCAGATGTACAAGCCTAGTTTTTTCACTATGTGTTGTACATCTAGAAAGGTCAAGGTACAAATGTGCGAACAAGCAATCGAGCGAGTGGGTGGAGAGAACCAGAGGAGGTCTATGATTTCATCATGTCACAGCCCTCCAGTGGCGCGTTAGGCAGCATGCCACATTGCCCCTATATCAAACAGCTCCTATATATGTTAGTTTGGTCAGTTTCTTTGTTTTATTTCTTATTTTCCAGAAATTTTCCATGGCCAAAACATTCTCAATCCTCCTTCTTCATGTCCCTTTGGCTCTCAAGGTCAAAAATCATATATTGATATAATTCTTGGTGCCAAAAAGTTAGAATACTCTGTGTAGCTTGTGTTATGGTGTTGTTTTTGGGCGTTTTGGTGGCTTTCTTTCGTAGATATTTTATAATCCTTTCTTCTTTGATATTCTTTAGTTATTCGTGGTGGTTATAAATTCATAGATACTGGTAGGTCGTTGTTATGAAGTATCTATTGATTATTCCATAGAAATTGTATTGATTAAGTTCCTATTGTGTTGTCTTCTTGTTAAACCTTTGTAGTCTCGATTTTAGTGGTTGGAGGGCTTCCTTGAGGAAGAATCTTAGGTGCATCGGTTGATGAGTTGGTAAGTTACCAACTTATATAGTGGTTAAGCATGAGTTATTGCATTGTTTTAATACAATTTAAGGATTTGATGCCTTTATTCCCTTATGTGTAGGTATTTCTTTGAAATAAAGACGATGGAGGATTTGAACTTAAAGTAATCTCCCATAGGAAAAGCAGATGACATGCGTGTTGCAAGTCAGTACCTACATCGAGCTGGTGCCAAAGCAGAAAGAGTTGAAAGTTTGTTGGCAATGGACCTGTGATGCAAATTGGCATCTGTGGCCCACAAATACTACACAGGAAGAAGTGAGAGACGATTTCCTTGGACTTGTTGATGCGCCTGCATGCCACAAGTTCATACCTGTGAAATGCAGGTTCTAACAAAAGTGAGCCACATTTCCTCTTAAGGGAAAAATCATCCAGAAGACAAGTACGTACTTGGGAAACATTCAAGGGCATTTTGGGAATCTGTGCAAGAAATATGTAGATTGTTTTTACCTCATTTGTACACATTATTGAAGGAGGAGAGATATTGGCAAGGATAGAGAACATCATAGAGTAGAGAATACAATTTTCTACTTTCTTCTCTTCCTAGTGAAAACACCATTGTTGAAGATACAAAACATGGAATTGATTTTAATGACTTATGATGAATGGATTGGAGGAATTCCTCTGTTGTATAATTTCTCTCTCCCTAATTATGAGCAATAAATTTGTCTTCTAGGGGCATGCGTGAATGATGAGTGTTTAGAATTGCTTGGGTATTGACTAATAGATCTTAGAATTGATTATAATGCTTGTATCTATAGATTTCCTTGAGTTTTAATCTGAAAATTAATGGTTCTAAACATTAATTTAATTTTCAAACTTTGCGTTTGTTTGAGAAAGAGAAGTGAAGTTGGGTAAGACTTCAATAGTGAGGATTTGGAGCTTTTATCTATGGGTTAGAGCTAGAAATAGTCTATACCCAATTCAAGTTCATTTAAGGGTTAGAGCTAGAAATATCCTATGCCTACTCAAATAATGTTTGGTTTTTTTGTAGATCTTGGTTTTGGGGTTTGAGAAAATCCAAAATATACACACTCTTTTGGTTGAGAAACTTATAGTGTAGCTAAAACCAAAGTTATCCATGCACAAATAGATTCTAAGGCTTTTAGTTTATATTTATCAAGACGATGCCCCATCAAATTCACACTCCTAGTCTCTCCAATTGTATCAACAACAATTGTATTACCTTGTTTTATTTACAAATTTTAGTTTGACACGTGTTCAAACCATATTCCCCAGTTTTACTTTATGTTTACACATGACGCTTGCTTTTGCGAATTAATACACAACTTTTGGTAAATGTAGCCTCCAAACTCTGTGGAAATTTGACCCCAACTCTTGTTGGATACTTATTTGCATACGATCATAGCCACCTTCTTAATTGGAGAGTTGTTTTGGATGTTATAAAAAATGACGCCATTGCCGAAGATTGGAAATTGATTTCCATATGTTTGTTTGTTGATTCACATTTGTATTGCGTCTTGTTTTTCATTTTCATTATTTTGTTGTTCTTGTTTGTTAAATAGGATTAAAGATGAGCCAGGCTAGTGATAATGGCAGTATTGACGGGTTCATAGATGTTAAAAATAAGTTGGTAGCTCATGGTGTAGCTAGTTCTATTCGCCTACCTCCAACGGTAGGGAATGCGGTGTTTCATGTTACTAGCACCATGAAACACCTCATCCAAATGTAAGGATTGTTTGCAGTCTTGCGGGTGAAGATGCCAACTGAAATATATGGATTTTTGTTAGAATCTACCATCCATTCAATATCACGAACATTAGCCAAGAATCTATTCGGATAAGGTTGTTCCTATTATCTCTCACAGGAGATGCTACATCTTGGTTAGGGAGCTACCTCTAGGTTCTATAACTTCATGGAATGAGTTAACTGAGGAATTCCTATATCGTTTCTTCCCACCCTCTAGAATGTTGCAATTGCGTGATAAAATCACAAACTTCCGACAACTTTCAAGGAGAACCATTACATCAGGTGTGGTTGAGATCAAGGAAAGTGGTCATGTGTCCTAATCATGGGTTACCAAATGGAGTGCTCTAGCAAAGCTTCTACTGATAGCTTGACTTCATTAACAAGTACGTGACAAATAGTTTAGCCAGTGGTTCAATTAAGGATCAAATTTTTGGACTTGCAAAGGCCCTCTTTGACAGGATGACCAAGATGAACCGAGCTTGGCATACAAGGGAGACCGAGTTGTCCCCAAGTGTTACCTCCAACCTAATGACAAATGAGATGTGGAGAAAGGAGGAAGAAAGGGATGAGATCTTGGCAAAGGTAATGACTCAAACAGAGTTGCTGGCTAAGCACATGGTGGGCCCAGAGCATAGAGTGTGAATGCTATTGACTTCAAGGAAATAACTCTCTTGAAGGTGATACTCCTTATGCAATGTTCGATGAAGAATGTCAATACATGTCGAACCAAGTGGCGGGTTCTTGTCTTGGGTACCAAGGTGCCAACCAAGGCCTTTGGCATCTCAGGAGGGGAATCAAGGTTGGAGAGACTGAGAAGGTCAATTGAGAGATAGTGATGGCCAATAAAAAGACCATGATCATTAAAGAGAAGGTGATCGATACAATCACCCCAGCTCAAATCCATACGTACTCCCTCCTAAGGCTGATGCAGTTGTAATTCAAATAAATGTTAGTCACCCCATTAGATCAAGGATCGAGGAAATGCTGGCTCATGTATTGAAAATAGTAGAATCTCCTGACAATGGGGTTAAAGAGTTGAAGGGTGAGGTATAAAACCTCACCCAAACCAGGAGTTCCCATTCGGCATCGATCAAGCATTATGAGGCCCGAATGATTCATTTGTCAGCTCAAATGAATCCTCATATGAAAGGTACACTTCCTTTGACACTCTTCCTAATTCAAAGAATGATGGCCATTGTATGATTAAAAGATAGTGGAGGAGATAGTGGTAGATGCTCCTTCTCATATTGTGATAGTTGAAGAGGGAGTTAAGGAAGACCAAATTTGCTAAAGGCCCTATGCCTAAGTGTCAACCTCCCTATCCTAAACGGATAATGAAGAAGGAGGAGGATAATCAATTGAAGAATAAGGAGGAAAATCAATTCAAAATGTTTGTTGATTTGTTTAGTAAATTGTCTGTGAACATTCCGCTGGTTGATGCTTTGTTGCAAATGTCGGGGCACGCCAAGTTCATCAAAGAGCTGTTGAAGAAGAAAAGGGTTATTGATATGGGCATATTGGAGGTGTTGCATCATTTTAGTGCAATCACAAAAAGCAATGTGTCTCCGAAGAGAGAGGACCCGGGATATTTTACCATCCCATGCACCATTGGGGTGTTTTCATTGAATAAAGCCTTGTATGACCTAGGGTGTCACGGCCCGAGTCTATACCCTGGATGTGACACGGTGTCTAGAACCACGAATGGCTCCAAGATAACTCATGGAATAGCATAACTCTAATAAGATAGAACTACTGCAAGAAAATCTTAAGTGGAAGTTGTTTGTAACTAAAAGTAAAGAAAAATACTTTTATAAATGAAAGAACATCTAATAAAATACTGACATTTTAAAGACATCAAGAGATATAGCTAAAACTAATATATTTTGTCTGAAAGCCTTCTAAGGGATCTGATGAGTTGCCGGGACAAGCTCCTAGCTAAATCTAAAATCTAAAAACTAGTACAACAGTATTATATAGAAAGAAATGCTCCAATCCTCAGGGAATGAGGACTCACCACTGGAGTACTGCTGGACTGAGACTGATGGAGACTAACCACGTTGCTAAGCTTGAGTGCTTGCACCAATATCATAAGATGATATAGCATAAGGAGTATGCGTCAGTACTTTGAATGTACTGAGCATGTAAAGTTATGCAGTTCAAAACATACTAATGATGATAGGAAACTATAAGTAAACCCACTGAAATAATATGGAATGACCCTATTTGAAAGCATAAATATTATAAACAGACTGAAATATGAAAAAACTATAAAGCTAGTAAAAACTAATTAAGGGTCATAAACATATCTTGAGATCTGTGACTGTACTATGTTGTACTATAGGATGCTTGTTAAATGACATATAACCATGTGAGCTAGACGTGGAGTTTGATGTATACACCCCATCGATAGGACCTGATATACTTGCCAGGGTATAAAGGCATGGTTGTGTGATACTAAATTGATGCTCATTAGGGCTAAAAACCTATGGTGGCACATTTTTTTGGGAACCTGGATGCGCTGGCAACCCGGTCCGCTCAGTTCTAAGTACTACTTCCAATTGAGTTTCTACATACACCTACCTGAATTGATTAGCTCGAAAATAGGTGTTCTATGTCTAACCCAAAACTACTTATCTAGAAGTGTTCTGAGAGCTTAAAGAACCTAACATCTGAGTTTACTTAAAATTACAGATAAACTAATAAGCGATAAGGTGATAAACTAACCTTTTAGGAAAAACTAAGCATAGTCAGAATCTAAAAATGTTAACTTTCATTAAAGCATACGTGATGAAAATTATTCTCAGATAATAACCAATGTAAAGATGGCAATTTAGACCAGCTTTTAAATCCTGCAAGGTTCAACCTAAAAAATATCATGCTAAAACTAGGGCTTGAATGAATATGTATGATTAAAGCACAAAACATGAATTTCACATAGCACTACTCATGGGATGCTGAGATAATCATTGAAAATTAAAGGAATTTATAACTATTTGGAAACCCTAACTCATGACTTCCACATGGATAAAATAAATTAGATTTTTTGAAAATACTTTGGGGCACTGATAACACTCAAATTACACTCCGGTAAAAGTATGATGCGGACATTGTCAATATATAACCCAACAAAGGTTGGGGTCGATCCTACAGGGAACAAGGTCAAGATATAGAATAATACTAGTATTTAAGCTTTTATGTTTGTTATCTCTTAAATGGGGGTTTTATAAAGACAAATATGTAACAATGCTGAGAATTGATTGTTGTTTATCAAGTTTATGAAAAATTAGAGCAAGTGTTCCTCATGGATTCATAACTACTTCAGGTTTTACACTTGTGATGTCATGCCCCACCTTAGGAGGCATGACCGGCACCTGGTGCTCTACTAGGATCTGAACTGGCCTTACTAAGCTTATGCACTTATGGTGCATGCCTAATCTTTAAATAAAGAAAACAATGAGCTATATCTCGGCTGTAAACACTGCCCCTGGCTGACAAGGCCGTATAGCCACCTGTAAAAGAAACAAGCTAACCAGAAACAGATAATAACAGGGAATTCTATGCGGGCCGACAAGACCACCATGATGTCTAGTTATGACGGTAAAGTAAATCCAGTACTAAACTAAGCTATGGCTGACAAGGCTGCTAACTAACAGTTAAACAAGGCCCCACATAGCCAACACGTAAGATAAAGCATACACGAGCCCTACACGGCTATCAACAGCTAACCACAGGGAATCTAAAACAATCTACAAGCCTCTAGGAGTTATATAATGATCGATATAGGGCCTCGATCTACCCATGAGCTATACAAAAAAAGAGAAGTAGACCTTCTAGCTATTAGCTCCAGATGAATGGAGTTGACTGCCCTACTAACTTTGGCTGAAAGCTAAGAAGATCTCGGTCCACGTCTATTGGCACTTGCAGGCAAGTAATGCAGCGCCCCAGAAGGACGTTAGTACAATATGTACCGAATATGTGAAGCAGTAACTATAAATAACTAAATGAACTGAAGTAAAACTAAAATTAACTGAAAAGAAGGGATAGAAATACTACCTGAATAGCTGAACTTCCTGCTATCTAATCTATCAGTAACTACTGCAAACAAGAACTGTACCTGGCTCCCATAAGCCGGAAGGTACAACTAGCACATAATAACCCACCTGGGGCCCCCATAAGCCCTGGTGAGTGCATTTCAATCTATATACCCCAAACAAAGTCGAAAATGGTCAACTAGTGGCTATAGTCGTCCTACCAGTCCCCTGGGTCTATAACTGAGCTCGCTCGGCCCCTGAACTGTATTTGCACCCCGGGCACCAGGCTCGTAGGGGTTGTGGTGCCGATACGACATAAAATAGTTCAGCCATGGAATGGACTGTATGAGGACCTTGGACCCCATCTTCTTCCCTTGCGGACAGTATGCCGCTCCTTGGAGCGACATCATCTCACCCCTGGTAGGCGTCGACAAAGCTATTAACCCTGGGGTTGGCTATGGAAGGATATACAGGGCAACGACAATCCCAAACTACTCATAGGATACTGGCCTCAGCTAACAACAACTGTTAATCACAGTACATAAGCTTCTGGCTTTCTTACTGGAATTCAAACTGTATTACAATATTGAAGAAACTAACTTGCCAAACGAATTTTCCTTAACATACTTGGATCGTCGATTCCTGATTAACTGGTGAGTTTCAATCCATATTCAACAACCTTTTCTAACTGTAATTGTATTACTGGGAGAATGAGACTAGTTTCAGTACTAAATTTGGCAGAAACAATAACTTTTAATACTAATATTAGCTATACTTCAACTTATCAAAACACACTCAAAAATGTATAATTTCTTGAGAGTTCAGAAGGCATAAATACTTACTTGAAGCCTATGAACGTATATAAATTAGTTTGGAGCAATTCTAACAATCTTTTCTCGGTGGGGCTACGATTTGCCCGCTGAATATTTTGAGAAACTAACTCTGTAGTTATGTTCCCTACAGGCTTATAACCCGATACATGAAGTTAATTTGAATTTGGGCAGCATTTAGCAGTGTAAACGGAGGAAAACTTACTGAAAATAGCGTATCTCTCCTCTCTAATCGCGGGTCTGTTAATTGGAAATGAAACAAATGAAAACATTGAACTTATATATAACTTGGGTGGTCGACACGGGGTCTGTGGCACAGACCCTATCGCGCCAGTTTACGGGCATGCCACGGCGCCCAACACTGAGGGAGGGGGTCCGTGGCACGCTGCCCTTGTTGCATCCTGCTCCGGCCTTCTCCCTCGCTTCCCTGATTCCGTGATCGTTCGACCTTTTTTCGGGTCCTCTCTCGTATGTGTCGTACTATGAAACTCTTGACTAATGTACGAATAGGTCAACTAAACGTTAGGAACTTACGGGGTGTAATATCCTCCCCCCTAGGAACATTAGTCCTGGAATGTCATTGTAGCTTACGAGAATCTAACCCTTTTAACTATTATTCTAGAAAAATTTTGGCAGAGTCTCCCCTGTAATATACTCTATCTAAAAACCCCAAAACACATAAAAGTCCAATACAGGCATTTCACATAATACTATAACAACTCTTTCACAATAAGATGATAGATAACTGAGCATTACATATAGTATAAATTATAAAACAACAACTGAACCAGCAACTTTACCTTAATTGTATATTCTGAATTAAGCTTGGAACAAATGGGGATATCTGGATCTCATGTCGTCCTCGACTTTCCAGGTCATCTCTTCTCTATTCCTATTTCTCCGCAATACCTTAACAGAGGTAACACCTTTAGTTCTCAACCTATGAACTTTCCGATCTAATATGGCTACTGGAACCTCTTCATAGGCTGATTCCTAAGTAACCTGGACGTCCTCAATTGGCACAACTCGAGATGGATCCCCTATGCATTTCTATAATATCGACACATGAAAGATCGGGTGAACAAATTCCAATTTTGAAGGTAGATCTAGATCATATTCCACCTGTCCTATTCTCCGGAGGATTCGGTATGGACCAATAAATCTTGAGCTAAGCTTGCCCTTTATTCCAAATCTCATCATGCCTTTCATTGGTGAGACCTTCAGAAATACCCAATCGCCTATATCAAATTCCAGATTTCTACGTCGTACGTCAGTGTAAGATTTCTTACGGCTTTGAGCTGTCAGCAGGCGTTCTCTGATAAGCTTTACTTCTCTTCTAACTGGTGGATTATGTCTGGCCCAATTAACTCTAATTCTCCTACCTCGAACCAACCAACTGGGGACCTGCATTTCCGCCCATATAAGGCCTCATAAGGCGCCATCTGGATTGCTGAATGATAATTGTTATTGTAAGTAAATTCAATAAGGGGTAATGCTCATACCAACTGCCTCCAAAGTCTAACACGCACACCCGTAACATATCCTCGAGTGTTTGGATGGTAAGTTATGTATGTCAGTCTATTTGAGGATGGAAAACTGTACTTAGATTAACTTGTGTCCCCGGGCCCTTCTGAAAGGACTGCAAGCATTTAGCTGTGAATTGCGCTCCTCTATCAGAAATGATCAATACAGGAACACCATGCAATCGAACTATCTCTCTGATATATAATTCAGCATAGTCCTCAGCTGAGAAGGTAGCCCTGACTGGTAGAAAATGAGCTGACTTCGTTAATCTATCGACAATCACCCAGATAGAATCAAATCTGCATCTACTACGGGGTAATCCAGTCACAAAATCCATATTGATTGCTTCCTGTTTCCACATAGGCACGACTATCTCTTGTGTCAATCTGTCGGGCTTTTTATGTTCAGCCTTTACCTACTGGCAGTTAGGGCATTGTGCTACAAATTACACCCTTTTCATTCCCAGCCACCAGTAAATCTCTTTTATGTCATGATACATCTTTGTTGAACCTGGGTGAAGAGAATAACGGGAATAATGTACCTCTGTCATAATCTGCTGGCGAAGTCCCGCTACGTCTGGAACGCAGAGGCAGCCCCTACATCTCAAAACCCCATCTTCGGTTACCTAGGAAGCTGATATTTCCCCCTGTTGTACTTATCTCTGAGCTGTGCTAAATGAGGATCTTCATACTGCCATTCTTTTATTAAAAGAACTAGGGATGATACTACAGTATTCTAGATCACTGCTCCACTGTCTCCCGAGTCTACTATTCGGACGGCTAGGCCAGCTAACTGATGCAATTCTCTAGACAACTCTCGCTGTTCTGGTTTCGAATATGCTAAACTCCCCATGGATCTACGGCTGAGGGCATCTGTTATAATGTTAGCCTTCCCTGGATGATATAAAATATTCATGTCGTAGTCCTTCAAAACCAGCGGCGCTGCCATAGATTCAACTCTTTCTTTGTAAATAATCAGTAAAAATGTACACGTGCACCCCATACAGGTAGTGTCTGATCTGGGGCATATTTATATGCCCAAGTGATACTCAAATGCATCGTTTTTTCCTTGTTTATCCAACAATGTTTGTACATTCTCATGTAAATTGTAGGG
>JACEIK010001961.1:115845-127740 GCA_018107945.1 Datura stramonium
TTTTACCCTGTAGTCCAGTCCCTGTAGGTTCGACATTCCGGTTCTTAAAAAGGGCCACTATATTACTTGTACAACCCGTACACTTGCGGGCTCATCAGTGTCTCCAGATCTTTAAGGTGTGAACTACTACAGATAATTCCCGATCATGGGTAGGGTAGTTCTTTTCGTGCTTCCTCAGCTGCCTCGAAGCATAAGCAATCACCTTACCATGTTGCATTAGAACACATCCTAACCCAAAGCTTGAAGCATCACAGTACACTGCATAACCTTCTGATCATTCCACCAAAGCTAGTACTGGCACTAAAGTTAATCTGTTTTTCAACTCCTAGAAACTTTGTTCTGCGTTAACTTGGTCAAAGGCGCTGATAAAGTAGAAAACCCCTCTACAAATCTTCTGTAATACCTGGCTAACCCCAGGAAACTACATACTCTCAGTCAGAGTTATAGGTCTAGGCCATGTCTTTACGGACTCAATCTTTAGGGAATCTACCTGAATACCAGCCTCTGACACAACATGGCCCAAAAAGGCCACTGAATTCAGCCAAAACTCACATTTAAAATTTTTTTGTGTACAACTGATAATCCCTGAGAATTTGGAGCACTGTCCGCAGATGATCCTGATGTTCTGCTTTCGAGCGGGAATATACCTAAATATCATTAATAAACACTATCACAAACAAGTCAAGATACGGCCTGAAGATATTATACATCAAATCCATGAACACTACAGGAGCATTTGTCAGTCCAAAGGACATGACAAGGAACTCAAAATGGTCATACCTGGTCCTAAAAGCGATTTTTGGAATGTCTCTTTCTCGAACCCGGACCTGATGGTATCCAAATTTTACGTCAATTTTTGTGAAATACTTCGCCTCCTGTAACTGGTCAAACAAATCATCTATTTTGGGAAGTGGGTTTATTTGTTCTTGATGGTGAATTTATTTAACTGTCGGTAGTCTATACATATGCGGAGGGAGCCATCCTTCTTTATTACAAACAAAACTGGCGCACCCTACGGTGAAGTGCTCGACCTGATAAAGCCCTTATCTAACAAATCTTTTAGTTGTTCCTTCAATTCTCTATGCTCGGCAGGAGCCATTCGGTACGAAAGGATGGATATAGGCTGAGCACCTGGTAATAAGTCGATCGCAAAGTCAATCTCTCTTTTTGGAGGAATACCAGGAAGTTCATCAGGGAACACGTCTGGAAATTCATTGACTACTGGAATGGACTGTAGGGATGGGGATTCTGCTTGGACATCCTGAACCATGACGATATGGTAGATACAACCCTTTTCTATCAACTTTCTCGCCTGAAGATAGGATATAAACCTACCTTTTGCCGTGGCTGCATTGCCTTTCCACTCCCGTATTACCTCCCCTGGAAAGTGAAACTGGACAGTCTTGGTCCAACATCCTACATTGGCATAACATGGTGCTAGCCAATCCATACCAATAATTGCATCAAAGTCGATCATTTCTAATTTTATCAAATCTGCTAAAAACTGGTGACCAACAACCTCTATTGTGCAACCCCGGTAGATTCTTTTAGCTATAATAGAATCACCGACGGGTGTGGACACTGAAAAATGTCACTGAAGCAATTGTGTAATAACGAACTTGCGGGATACTAATGGTGTAACATAATACAAAGTAGAGCCTGGGTCTATCAAGACATAAACAGAATGAGAGAAAATGTCCAGCATACCTGTCACCACATCCGGTGATGACTCTGACTCTTGTCACCCCGGTAAAGCATGTATGCAATTTGGACCGGTGGCTGAACTAGACGTCCCTAATCTACCTCGGCCTCTGCCGGCTGGAGCTGAGGAACTACGTCCTACTGGGGATACTAGGGCACGTGACCCTATAGAAGATCTGTCCTCTCGGTCCCGATCACTCTGACCCCAACCATACCTACATGCCCCAGGATGGTGTTGACTGCAAATAGGGCAAGGTGGCATGGTGAATTTACTCTGCTCTGACCCCCTCTGCTGCTGCGAACCTGATGGCCGTGAACTATCGCTGAGTCCTGACTGCCCCTAAAGGCCTGGTATACTACCTTGCTGCTGCTATGGAGGTGGGGGTCTGGGTGGTCTGCCTTACAGTCATGGCCTGGGTTTGTCCTGAAACTCCACCTGAGTGGCACTCGTTCTAGCCCTGCAGCGGTGCTCCTGATTTGCCCTGTCTACATTTCGTTGTCGATTCCTGAGCCCCTCGATATTCTGAGCAAATGCCTGAACACGGGAAATATCCATATCCTCTCGCAGAGTAGCTGTGATACAAGTCTCTACATATTCTAGATTCAGCCCCATGATAAACCGACACACTGTGGCTGGCATGGTATCTATAAAAGTTAGTGCATATAAGTCTAGGGAGTCGAATCTCATAGTATACTCCCGAACACTCATCGAACCCAGCTCTAAATGCAAAAACTAATCTACCCGAGCCTATCGGGTCTCCCGCGACAAATATTGGTCCAAGAAGGCCTCTGAAAAACTGGATCAAGTCAGAGAGGGAACATATCTACCTCGGGACCTTTCCCAACTCTCTTACCATAATACAACTATGTCCCACAATCAAACTACTGCTAACTCAACTAACTTCGCTGGTGAGGCATGCATTACCCTAAAGATCCACTACAGCTAGTCCAAAAAGTCCTGAGGGTCCTCATCCCGTTCTATCCCGATGAACTGCGGGGGACTCAATGTGAGGAACTCTCGAACTACCAGGTCCTCCTAAAGACTCGGCAACCACGGGTGCTACTGGCTGACGCTATGCAGCCATCATCTGGGCTATCATAAAAACAGCACCACTGACCTCCTGATCTGATGGCATCGGTATAGAAACTGTTGGAGGTGGTGCCGAAACATCTTCCGCTCTAGACGGCTCCTGGCGTGGCGAAGATTGCTTGGGAGACCGAGGTGGAGTCCCTCTGTCGCCCTCAGATCAGGCAGACTCTGACTGAGGCAACCTATTAGTTCCTTCACCTGCTGCGACGTCTAACTTCCTATCAGTCGTGGTCTGTCCCGTGTCCAACATTTCTCTGTATACAAGCATAATACAGTAAGCTTAGGGACTCAACCCTATACAACACAGCTCGATATCACGAATGGAAGAGAAAGAAGAGTAACCACCCTAACTTGCCTCGCATCCTCCTGTCTATAGTATGTGGAGCACAACACATCTATAGACAAGACTCTACTTAGCATGGCTTGCAGACTCCCTGGGATACGACCTACTCTGATACCAAGTTTGTCACACCCCACCTTGGTAGGCATGACTGGCACCTGTGCCCTACTAGGATCTGAATTTGCCTGACTGAGCTTATGCACCTCTGGTGCATGCCTAATCTTTAAATTAAGAAAACGACGGGCTATATCTCGGCTATAAACACAGCCCACGGCCGATAAGGCCGTATAGCCACCTGTAAAAGAAATTAGCTAACTAGAAATAGATAATAACGGGGAATCCTATGTGGGCCGGCAAGACCACCATGATGTCTAGTTTTGACTATAAAGTAAATCCAGTACTAAACTAAGCTATGGACGACAAGGCCGCTAACTAACAGCTAAACAAGGCCCAGACGGCAACATATAAGATAAAGCATACAAGGGCCCTACACGGCCATCAACAGCTAACCACAAGGAATTTGAAACAATATGCAAGCCTCTAGGAGTGATATAATGGTTGAGACAGGACCCCGACCTACCCATGAACTGTACAAACAAAGAGAAGTAGACCTTCTAGCTATTAGCTTTGAAGGAATGGAGTTGACTTCCCTGCTAACTCTGGCGGAAATCTAAGAAGATCCTGGTCGACGTCTATCAGCACCTGCAAGCAAGTAATGCAGTGCCCCAGAAGGGCGTCAGTACAATATGTACCGAATATGTAAAGTAGTAACTATAAATAACTAAATGAACTAAAATAAAACTTAAAGTAACTGAAAAGAAGGGATAGAAATACTACCTGAATAGCTGAACTTCCTGATATCTAATCTATTTGTAACTACTGCAAACAAGAACCTTACCTGGCCTCCAAAAGCCGGAAGGTACAACCAGCACAGAATAACCCACTCGGGGCCCCTATAAGCTCTGGTGAGTGCACTTCAATCTATATAACCCTAACAAGGTCAAAACAGGACAACTAGTGTCTATAGCCGTCCTACCAGTCCCTTGGGTCTACAACTGAGCCCGCTCGGCCCCTGAACTATAGTTGTGTCTGAGTCCGGTGGACTCCTGATATCTGCACCCTGGGCACTACGCTCGACAGGGGGTGTGGTGCCGATACGGTATATAATAGTCCATCCATGGAATGGACTGTATGAGGACCTTGGACCCCATATTCGTCCCTTGCGGACAGCATGCCGCTCCTTGGAGAAACGACATCTCGCCTCTGGCTGGCTTCAACATAGCTATTAACCTTGGGGTTGGCTATGGAAGGCTATATAGGGCAAAGACAATCCCAAACTACACATAGGATACTAGCCTCAGCTAACAACAATTGTAGATCGCACTACATAAGCGTCTAGCTTTCTTACTGGACTTCAAACTGTATTACAATACTAAGAAACTAACTTGCCGAAAGAATTTTCCTAAACATACCTGGATTGCCGATTCCTGATTAGCTGGCGAGTTTCAATCCGTATTCAACATCTTTTTGTAACTATAATCGTATTACTGGGAGAATGAGACTAGTTTTAATACTAAATTCGGCAAAAATGATAAATTTTAATACTAATATTAGCTATACTTCAACTTATCAAAACACGATCGAAAACATATAATTTCTCAAGAGTTTGAAAGGAGAAAAACTTACTTGAAGCCTATGATCGTATAGAAATTAGTTTGGAGAATTTCTAACAACCTTTTCTCATCGGGGCTATGATTTGTCGGGTGAATTTTGAGAAACTAACTCTGTAGTAATGCTCCCTGCAAGCTTATAACCCGTTAGCTAAAATTAATTTGAATTTGGGCATCATTTAGCAACGTAAACGGAGGAAAACTTACTGAAAATGGCGTATCTCTCCTCTCTAATAGGGGGTCTATTAATTGGAAATGAAACAAATGAAAACATTGAACTTATATATAACTTTGGCGGTGGAAACAGGGTCCCTGGCACGGACCTTTTCATGCCTGTTTATGGGTGTGCCACGACACCCAATGCGGAGGGAGGGGGTCCGTGATATGCTTCCCCTGTTGCAGCCTTCTCCGGCCTTCTCCCTCACTTCCCTGATTCCACGCTCGTTCGACCTTTTTCCGGGTCCTCTCTCATATGTGTAGTGCTATTAAACTCTTGACTAACGTGTGAATAGGTCAACTAAATGTTAGGAACATACGGCATGTAACATGTGATCTATCCCGATGCTTACTTGTAGAATCGATAACTAGGGTTCATTCAAAACGACTGGTTTATAACTATTGGATGACTATACTCAATCACCAAATTAGGTTTGATGAGAGATTTCAATTCAACTGTTATTAATTTGTTTCAAATTAACTATATTGCGACCCCAACTCATGTTATATAATGACCCATAAAGATCAATGCTTTGTTGTAATTCTTTTTTCCTAATCTCTACTTCTCTAAATTCAAGTTAGTAAACAATTCAGGCAAGTCCTAACGTTGTATTCTGTTAAGAAACATTAAAGATGAAGAGAATATAATACAAGTGTTTAGCATTGATTTAGAATCACTTTGTGCAACCCTAGTTCGTTAATTTACCATGGTTCCTACAATCCTAGTTGTGGAGGTTTTAGCCTCTCATGGTTGTAAGAGAATTATAAGCATTGGTAGACAAATACTTAATTTCGAACATACAAAGATGATTGGGTGAAAATCCACTAGGTTATTGCAATAATTAAGAAAGAACACTTCAAGAACGATGAGAAAATCAACTCAAGAAAGTCTCCCCAAAACAAAAAAAGAAAATCAACAGCAATTATTTTTCTCCAAATCTAACTCTCTCTAACTTCTATGACTTGAGATTTTCTTGTTCCTTACTTTCTCTGACCGAAAATAACCTAAAAAGTATTTATACAAATATTTAGAATCCATTCCTACGTAAATAGGGAAAACTGTTGAACTGTCGCCGACTTCATTTACGACCCATAATAGGATTGTACGGTTCGTACCTTCACTTGTACAGTTCTTAGCAACTTCTTATTTTGCTATGTGTTGGAAGCTGGTACGACTCGTACCATGAACCTACGAGTCGTACTGCCTTGTCGTGGTTTGATCCGAAGAGTTCTGGCATCCTCTGAATATTTTCACGGGTGGCTTAGTATGACTCGTACCTGCGTCCTATGACTCGTGACTCCCAGTCATACATTGAGATCATCCATTCTTCAATTCTTCAAAACTTTACCATGGATCCTCGGTATGGGTCTTGGGTAGATACTAGGATCTATGGTTACTACTCGTACTTGGAGACTTGTTCTGTGCAACATCTTCTGAACTTTTCTACAACTGTTGTGGTACGGCTCATACTATAAGTCTTAATTTTCCTTTGCCTCAAACAAATGTTCTGGACTTTTCCATGGCTCTCAGTACAACTCGTAGTAGGATGGTACGGCTTGTACTGAGGTCCGTACTTAGTCCTTTTTATGAATTTTTGTCCTTCTTTTTCACATTTCAACTCCAACATCTATCTTCCCTNCATCTATCTTCCCTAAAAACAAAGTAAAGTGCATCATATCCATATAAACACACCTAAGTCCATGCTTATTTCCTAAATTTTAAGCATCGAAAGTGTTGTAAACCCTCAGCACATCATCACCCTCAACTTAATACTTTTGCATGTCCTCAGGCAAAGTAAACAAAACTAAAAACGACGCTTAACTAGAAAGTAAACTTAGAATACCTACAACTAATACAACAAAATTTGCACTATGAGCCATTAACAGCTATTGACCCCATTTTTCATTCAACCCAAGTCAACTATGCACACGTGTAACTACAACCTATGACATACAGGGATCGAGATATGGCATCCAACTATTAACAAAGAATCGAGTTATCACCTATTGTATTCACACAGACAATTGGCAGCATGCAACACAAGTCATGTACCCTCGCTGCACATGAAGTCCCCAACACCCATAAATATATAGAAAAATGAAACTTGGGATTAAACAAGAAAGACTCTCACCCTCACAAAGAATTTCCAAATACTGCATAATAAATACCATAGGATTGTCCTTATTTTCTCTACGTTTGCTTTTTAGACAGTTAACTAGAATCACTATAGGACTTTTCTTGTCTTGTAATGTAGGCTTCGAGCAGGGTATGGTAGATATGGATTTTAGTGACTAACCCTCCTTGTCACTATATAACTTCTCTCCACTTTTTACTTTTTACCCCATTTTTTTATTTTTCAACTTTGTCCTCCCTTTTTCTCCATTTCAACGCAATGTGTGGGTGCGGTGTGTTTTTCTCATCTTTTTCTTTACTTTTTTTCGTTTTGCTTTTTTAGCTCTTTTTCTTTTCTTTTCACTTTTTCTTTTTCAGCTCCTTTTCTTTTCTTTTCACACCACACCTCACTCTTCTTTAACTTTTTTTCTCTTCTTCTACACCCTCACACAGTTTACACACCCCTACTACAGCCACCCTCAACTTAGGGATTTTTCCTGAGTTGAGGTTCACAATGTCCAAGGAAGGACCATGACTGAATACATTATAAACTTGGTCAAGGTTTTCATCATGTTGTTGAATTTCGAAAGAAAAGCTGAAGGTGATTGACCTCTCACTCATGGCACATATGCTATATGTGTGATGCTGACAATATAGGTAATCAAAGAATATAGGTCAACTTTTAGGGATCAAGGGAATTATTTCATTTGATAGGGAAATTTAAGATAAAGTGGGCTATGAAAAAAATGACCTATGATCCTTTTCTAACCAACTATCCTAAAACCTATGTAAAGACCAACCGGCCAAGTTCTAGATTTAATGCATGTTGAACTGAGTATGAATCCCCACTCACTCATGGTACAGGTTTGCATTGATTCTACCTATCCGATTCATGCAGGGCTAAACTACAACTACACATGCTAATAATATAAATGTCATACAAAGCTCCATAGAAGTCATACTTCGCAGTCAACATACACAGCTAACATCAAAAGTTTTCAATAGGGTAATTTTTCAAAAACATCAAAACTAGTCCATTTATTGGTTATAAATTAATCCTAAGCTACTTCTCATTACACCAAATAAAAAAAACAATATCAACATGTCAGTTCTGCTAGATAGCATGTCTGAGGAAAAAGAAACACTGCAAGAGAGACCCTCAGACAAACAAAACTCCCACAATCAACAAATACACCCCCCCTTTAAAAGTATGTTTCGTCCCGAACTAAAAATATATGAACAAGGGAAAGGGACATACCTTCGGTGCTCTAGGCGCTCCCACCATCATGCGGAGGCAGTACCTCCGATACAATAGTGGCGCTAGCAGCTGACGCACTAAGTGGAACATCAGTTGGGGGATTGGTTACCCCCGCTGCAGTAGCAGTTTCCTCGGTGAAATTGGTAGTATCTCTGGCTAAATATGTCTCACCTGAAGGGTCCTTTCCACCTGCAAGCTCTCCAAAGGCAATGGTGGAGCTCCCCGCTCCTCTAGCTCGCTCAACAGCTCTGACATATGCTCGTCATGAGTCTACATACTTCCCACTCTGGCCTGCTTCCGCTCCTTCTTCTTTCCTTTTCTCTTCTTTCTTGAGGACTCGTCTTCAACCTCCTCTAACACCCTCTTCTTTCGTTTTCGTCCATCAGCCATTGCCGGAGCCTAGTACGCCTCCAAATCTAGCTTCTCATCAAGCTCAACATCTAACTCCAGGATAGTGCTGATAATATTGCTGGCTGTCTAGACGACAACTCGCCTACCTAGCTTCGTAAAGCCCCCAACTCCTCTCTAAGGTTGTTTGTATCTGTCTGCTCAGCCAGATGCTCATTGAGGCGGAGCTCAAAACTATCCAACTGGTCGTGCAAGAACCACACAACCTCATCAATCTCGGTCTTCACCCACGGTTTGACATTTTCCATCATTGTGTTAACCTTCTTTTGGGTCACTGTAAACCTCGTGGCTATTTTTTGGAGGAACTCCTGCGGGACCAATATATAACCAGCTGGGATCTAGCACAGTATGTTCAATGGCAGTGAGAAGGAGTACTAGGAGCTGCATTTGTGTGGTCGGCTTCTGTATCAGGCATCTCTTCCTAATCCACTAAAGTGGGGGCATCAACATGCTCGCCCTCGGATGCCCGTGGTAGTGGGACCGCAGTGGGAAGTCTAACCCGGCTAATCGGGTTTATGACATCCCATATAAGACCGATATCTACAGTCTTCTAGCCTTTGATCAAATGATATACCTCCGATTTTTTCACACCCCAAACCTGGAGGGGCATGACTGGCACCTTGTGCCACAAAACTGACTACAACATGTCAGAATCGATGAGGTTCAACAACTCAACAACTATGAAATCATAGTAAGATGAAATACCATTACAGAAGCTGGCTCGCTTGATCAACAAAAAATAAATACAATAGGCGTCAAGGCCAAAGAATAGAAAACAACTATAAAACATGGCCCACCTAGCCAACAACAACATACTAACATCACGGCAATGTCTACAAGCCTCTATAAATACAATAGTAAGCAAATGATCGATACAAGGCCCCAAACTGCCCTTAGCTCAAACATCTAGCAACTCCGAAAGACCTGGAGTGCATTGAATCAGCCGGTACTCCACTCAATGATTAAAAACTTGATCTACTAGCCCACCATCACCTGCATGCATGAATGCAGCACCCCGACTAGGGCATTAGTACAATAATGTACCAAGCATGAAAGGTAGAAACAATTGGAAGACTCAAATTAAAGATTAACAGATATACCAAATATCGCAGACGGAGAACTCAACTTAAGTAAACACATAGAACCTACCTGGCCTCCATAAGCCTGGCAAGTACAAGCAAACATACAAACAAAACCTACCTAGCCCCCATAAGCCCAGCAAGTCCAAAAGTAAGCAATAACACAACTGCACCTAGCCAACATATCTCACCTATCATTGCATCTAGACCTCTCAATGGCCTCAGCTAACACCAACAAACATCTACCATCCACTGCTATCAAATAACATATAACACAAACAACAACCATAATATGATGCCAAACAAATCAAAAGTAAACACCAGTCAGTGAACATCATCAAAAAAGCACTGCCAGACCCTCTCTCAATTGTGCACAATTAGTAGAGCTCTATCCATCTTGAAGAACAAATCGTGATCCCAGGAAAGCTCAGACATACCAGACCACTCTCAAATCATGTCTCAAATCGACACTACGGAGGACATCACTCTCAACCTTGTAGGTCATTTCACTCCTTGGGATCAACCCCTCAGTCAGAAACACTCTCGTGCATCCGGTATTTACAAGCCACAAGGCACCTCGAGCTCGACTACTAGTCGGAACAACTCGTATGCATCAGGTATCAACAAGACACAAGGGATCAAACAAAACACACACACAATCAACAACAATAATAATACACGAAAGCCCACAATCAGCTCTCAAACCCCACAACCTGACTATTATAACATAGTATTATTCTTTCACGTCTAGCCGTCCATCGACAAGCTACTAGCCGAGCTAAGGATTACCATCATAACCAGTGTATCCCCAAGCTTTACAAACAGCCCACAAGACACTCTATTTACAACTAACCTCAAGGGACTCGGCCAAATCAACCCAAGTGTCACCATGGTCGTCACGTGCCATCGACTCGGTCGATACGATCGCCGATTCGAATATAACAAAAGATGGTTGCAACCATCGATATTAACCACTCTAATTCCTCATTCACTTGTCAATATCATTATCTAATCTTCTTCACACAAACATCCTATAACTTTCTACAAGAACCACATGCCTCACACACGACCTCTCGATGCAAGCCTAATAATTTTCCATGACGACGGTTCTGCGCACTCAAGCCCGAGCCACCAACCAAACCAACAACTTAAACACACCTTTATCACCATATAAACAGTAGAACAAGAGTTCAATAATAGCATAACACAAGCCTTCAAAAAACAGCCAACATACACATCAATACGGATGACAACGACTACGGAATTCATACTGACAAAGGGAGGGAAAAGCTTAACATACTTTAGCTTCAAACATAGCTGAACATGAACCTTCAACAACACAAACCTAGTGCTAGAGGCAGTCCAATATCTGCCAAAAATATAGTCAACAAAGATGACAACACAAATGAGGCATAACCGATAACATTCATACGAATTCGACGGTAGAAACTCCGAGACAACAACCTAATGATGTTAAAACACCTATAACCAACCTAGATAACCAAGTAAACAACAAAAGAAATATTACCAAACATCATCTTCATGAAACATCCACCACAACACCGAAGAAAGGCACCAAAATGCAAGTTACACGCGATTTCCGACTTCCCGACATCAAAATCATGTTGAGCCATTTCTTCTAGCTCCAAAACCATTAGAAATCCATGGAAGGACCTTGAGAGAGATTTTGGATGCGAGAATTTCTGTAAAATGAGAAAATAAGGCAACCAACAAACTAAGGGGCTTTTTATAGTCCTCTAGGATGTGTCTGCTTGCGCGATCTTGCGAAAACGTGAATATCTCTCTACTCTGAAGTCGTATTGGCAAACGGTTAGATGTTGTGGAAACTAAACTCATAGAAATTTAGTTTTATTGATCACACACCACCTAAATCCTTATATATTGGCAGAAAAGCTTCGGTACATTTGACCTAAATTTCAGAGAATCTCAAGAAGAAAATTTTGCGAGAACTTTTGCTGAATTTGGTTCTACAACTTGATCAACGTCCAATATTAAATAC
>JACEIK010001961.1:129862-158506 GCA_018107945.1 Datura stramonium
CTTCATTTTCTCAACCTCGTTCAAAGTACTGGTGAGGATCTACGGTTCTTCCTGTATACTCCACCTAGAATGATTTTTTTAGGTGAGAGCAAGACCCTTCTCATAAATCTCTTGAGCACCAGGAACTCTCCACCTAATAGTATAGTTCCCCCGAGGTGGAGTTTGGTCACCTTCTTCCTCAGCAGCTTCTTCCTCAAACCCGGCCGCATTATTACCATCTCTGGGTTAGGCCTCGTCAGACCCTTCTTCATCATTGGAGCTACTCCAAGCCTATTGGTTCTGATCACCTACTCCCTCTTCAAACTATGGAGCAGCTACTAGAATAGTGGATGTTGCTTCGGCCTGGGCCTTGGCCTGTGTCCTAGTGGTCCGTGGCTCATCAGTGTCAGATGTATATACTTGATATTCCTCCCTCAAACCACTAGGGGTGTTTCCTACTTGATTAGAGTCGGAGGGCTCATCTCTAAATGCCCCCTGAGCATCTATTTCAACTCTGGCCCGCTTATCTTGGGGAATCTTCTTTGATATCCTCTTGAACGTCATTGTACCTATGGAGAAAAAGGTTAGTATGTATGATCTGAGAAAAAGAAATCAAGAAAAATATCCTCTAAAGTTTTTCATGAGTCTACAGTGCAGGTCGTACCTTGGTGGTATGATTCGTACTATGACTCGTGGTACATGATAGCACTGTCATGACTCCTAAGTACGACTAATACTAAGATGGTACGATTCATACTAAGGGTCTTAATGAGGGATTTCCTTAATTATGTTCCTCTATGTTTTTCTACTACTCATGTTACGGATCATAATTAGCTTCCAGGAGTCGTATGACGGATCATCCTGTTACTTTTGAACTTTGACCCTTTTAGATTCATTGTACGATCATCAAGTACGATTCATAGTAGCATTCAATGGATAGTACTAGGTCTTGACCAAAACTTATACTTTCAGTGACCTGGGACAATCCCAATGATTAATCGTATTAGTCGTGGTATGAAACCATGAGTCGTTTGAGGACTCATGAAGCTTGTCCTCACCTTATTTGGTTATGTTTTTCAGGGAAATAAGTTCTTAGATGGGTACTGTGAATTCCCCATCCTAGGTATGCAATTTCCATTGTTTTCATCTAGCTAGTTAAACCCCAACATGTTTCACAACCGGTAACTCATCATTAACCATCAAATTTATTATTCCAGCACTTTGAATTCCTATCCTTTCAGTACATAGCACAACTACCTTCTTATAACTATCCTAACCCTCATTTTCATGAGTTTTGAGGCATCACTATGTAGTTTCATTAATCGCATAGCAAGAATTTCAAATTTACTTACTTGACTTTGTCAAATTCTTGCTCGACTCTAGCTTGCTTCAATTTTGAGTTATGAATTAGAAGTGCTCATGTAGATTGATTGCACAGATTTGAGCTTCAACAATCTTTAGCTCGAGTTATGGGTGTGCGGAATGTGGGAGTATCATGAATCGAAGTTATGTTTGTGTGGGAGTTAAAGTCAAGAAAATTTTGATTTAAATAGGCAGATTTTTTATGATCCGGGTGGAGTCGGGTAAATTTCATTAATTTTGCCCATCATAAATCATACCACGAATCATAGGTTTGACCTATGGATCGTCCCTTGGACTCATAGCAGAAGAATTTTTGAACATACCTAGGGACCTACGGGTGCATGGTACGACTCGTACCATGAAGGTACAATCTGTACATTGCCTCATAAGTCAATGTGTCTGCAATTCCACACTTAACATAGTTCATCCTTACAGTGAGTACTATGACTCGTACAATACAGGTATGAGTCGTAGTGACCAATCATAACATGAACTCCTTCTTCTACTTTTCACTGTGACTAGTACTATGGCCAATAAAATGCTCTTCTAAGTCGTACTGAGGCTCGTAATATAGGGTTGGTTAAGCAATTTTTCTTCTCACTAGATTTTGTTTCACCTACACACTTAACACACAAAAGTTAAGTTACTTGGGTTGTCTCCCAAGAAGCGCCTGATTTAACATCACGGCACGATGTAAGTGATTTGGTTACTTAGACTTCACCAAAACCACCACATGGGTTGCCTCCCAAGAAGTGCCTGATTTAATGTTGCGACACGACGCAACTCCCTTGACTACTCAGAATTCATCAAGAAACTCAGACTCCTCCTCCATTTTTGAGACAACCCTAAACTCATTGGGCTGCTTCATTGACCGGTAGACTTTAAAAGTGACCTCCTCTTTATTCAGCCTGAATTCTAGTTGGCTAGCCTCAACATCCACCAAAGCTCTCCCAGTAGTAATGAATGGTAACCCTAAAATAATGGGGACCTCAAAATCAACCTCACAGTCTAAGATCATGAAGTGTGCTGAGAAGATAAAACGGTCCACCTTAACCAGCACATCAAATAGGATCGCCGCTGGCTTTTTGACTATGCGATCTGCCATCAATAATCGCATTGAAGTCGGTGTAGGGGCTCCCAAGTCCAGCTATATGAACACAACCAAAGGCATCAATTTGATTCTATCTCCAAGTCATACAGTGCCTTCGCAAACTCAAAATCACAAATCGTGCACGGAATGGTGAAGGCACTTGGATCCTCTTTCTTTTGAGCAAGGACTCGTGAGGCTATGGCACTATAATGATGCAAGTTACCAACTGGTTCATAGATCATGGAACTCTTCTTGGTAATAAGATCCTTCATGAACTTGGCATATCCAAGCATCTGCTCCAATGCCTAGACCAATGATACACGGATAACTGTTTAAGCATAGAGAGAAATTTCTGGAACTTACCATCTTCGTCCTTTTTCTTCATCCTTTGAGGGAAAGGTGTCAGTGGTCGAGGGATAACCTTATAAAGGCCTCTTTCTTCTTACCTTATCAGCTTTAGACTCCTTTGCACCACCTAGAGCCTCAGTCAACTTAGCCTCACCTGTAAGCTCATGCTCAGCAACCTCATCTTCATCACTAAGCTCAATCTCCTTGCATCTTTCCATCTCAACAACCACTGGTAGAGGAGGATCAATTATAATCTTTCCACTCCTAGTCATCACAGGCTTTCTACATATGCATCGTCTAAAACAACGATTTTTATCAGTTGTAGCAAAGAAAGAAACTTCATAGAAGGCAAAATAGGAAAAAATAAAAATGCCTAGCAACTTTTTTCTATGGATAGGATATAAGGCTTATATAGTGACTATCATGATTTTAATTTTGCACAGTGTTGCTAGGAAGTGTTCCCTTCTGCATTTAGTTTAGGGAAGTTGACATTTGACCAAGATGCGGCTCGATCCATTTGATCATTGTGGCATACGATTCAACTTTTTGGATCATGCTAAATATATCTCTCGAAATGTCCTTCAGCTGACATCAGTGGATTTTACCTTCTTGAGCATCTCAGCCATCATGTTCTCCAATGTTGAGGGTCCAGTCTCACCCTCACATGCATTAGGAGGAACATATAAACCTGTGTGATCGTTGAGATATCCATTATTCCTTCTCCATTCTCCATCTCGCTCATGACCTAGGCTCCTGTCCCTATACCCAATCCTATTATAGTTGTCCTGATATTGGTTCCGGCCCTTATTTTTGAAACATTGGTACCAAGTGTCCTATCCAGACCCTTGGGCTTTGGCCCGAAAATCTACCACTTGATTGTCCAAAGTTTGCCTCCTCCTCAGAATCTGAATGCTCTTGCCCCAATTCCTAATGCTAAGCTCCTACTATGTTTACCTTTCTCGCACCAACTCCCATGATATGCTTCATAAGCAGGTCTAATGATGTCTGCATATGAGCCAGCTCCTGATCATGCTCCTACTCCTTTCTGAATTGATCCACAGACATACTAATAGCATATGTACCTGCACCTTCTTCCGTCTTAGTCACTCTATCCAGAATAATGCTAGCTTAGTCCCACGTACGACTCATCAACGCTCCTCCTGCCACAGTATCTGCTACAGCATTTGTGTTATTATTTAAGGACCAGTACAAAATTTCCAACAAACTATCATCTGGAATTTTATAGTTCGAGCACTTGGTCATCTTCTTCTTAAATCTCAACCATGTCTCATGCAGTGCCTCAGTCTTCAACTATCGAAAATTACAAATTGCAACCTTTAATTATAGCATCCTAGAGGGTGGGAAGAAGCTTTCTGGGAAAGCATGTTTAAGCTCTTTCCAGTTGGTTATGGAGTCGTTGGGCAACTCTGATAACCATAATATGGCCTCTCTAGAGAGAGAATGGGAAGAGTCCCAACCATATAGCATCTTGACGCACACTAGGTAACCTTTATGCCTTGCATATACCAAAAACGTTCATCAAGTGCCGGTTTGCATTATTAGTTGTGTGACCGCTAAACACCCCTTTCATATTCAACAGTTGTATCATGGTACTAGTGATATCAAACTTTTCGCAAGCAGGCAAAGGTGGTGGTATGATGTCTCCAATTAACCCGGCTTCATCAATATTCAGATCATCATCATCATAGAACTGAGGAGCATATCTTTGGCCTCTACTGCCCCTTCCACGATAGCCAGCATTTACTACCTCATCCCAAGCATCCTCGGCTTCCTGAAGTAAAGCTTGCCGAACTAACTGAATTTACCAAGCTTCTTTAGCCATACGGGCCTCTCTTTTCTTTGGGTTCTCCATTCTCTGCAGAGTTCACTCTAATTCAAGATCAAGAGGAATCATCCAAAAGTACAACTTTGGGTTTTACACTTGTGATCTACCCCAATGCTTACTTGTAGAACTGATAACTAGGGTTCATCCAAATGACTGATTCGTCCCTATTAGATTACTATACTCAATCACTGGATTAGGTCTCATGAACGATTTCAATCAACTGTTATCAATTTGTTCCAAATTAACTATCCTACGACCACAACGCAAATTATACAATGACCCATAAAGATCAAAGCTTTGTTGTAATTGTCTTTTCCTAATCTCTACTTCTCTAGATTCAAGCAAGTAAAGAATTTGGGAAAGTCCTAACATTGCGCTCCGTTAAGAAATATTAAAGCTGAAGAGAATACAATAAAACCATTTATCATTGGTTTAGAATCACTTTGTGTAACCCAAGTTCATTAATTCACCATGGTTCCCGAAACCATAGTTGTGGAGGTTTTAGCCTCTCATGGTTGTAAGAGAATTATAAATATTGATAGACAAACACGTAATTTAGAACTTACAAAGATAATTGGAAGAAAACCCACTTGGTTATTACAAGAATTAAGGAAGAACACTTCAAGAATGATGAGAACATAAATTTAAGAAAGTCTACCCAAAACTTGAATAGAAAATGAACATCAATTATTTTTCTCCAAATCTAACTCTCTCTAACTTCTATGACTTGTGACTTACTTGTTCCTTACTTCGTTTGACAGAAAATAACCTAAAACTTATTTATACAAATATTTAGAAACTTTTCCTAAGTAAATAGGAAAAACTGCTGAACTGTCGCCGACTTCACTTACGACCTATAACAAGATTTTAAGGGTCGTACCTTCACTCGTACAATTCTTGGAAACTTCTATTTTTGCTAAGTGTTGGAAGCTGGTATGACTTATACCATGAACGTTCGATTCGTACTATCTTGTCATGGTTTGATCTAGAGAGTTCGGGCATCCTCTGAATATTTTCACGGGTGGCTTAGTACGACTCGCCTGCATTCTACGACACGTGACTTTCAGTCGTACATTGAGATCTGTCATTCTTGAATTCTTTAGAACTTTACCACAACTCCTTGGTATGGATCTTAGGTAGATACTACGATCCGTGGTTACTACCCTACTTGAAGACTTTTCCTGTGCAGTATCTTCTAAACTTTTCTACAACTGTTGTGGAAAGGCTCGTACCAGGAAGGTATGGCTCGTACTATAATTCGTACTTTGCCTTCACCTCAAATAAATGTACTGAACTTTTCCACGACTCTCAGTATAGGTTGTACCAGGATGGTACGGCTCGTATTGAGGTCCATACTTAGCCTTTTTCTACATTTTTGTCCTTCTTTTGCACATTTCATCTCTAACATCTATATTTCCTGAAAACAAAGTGAAAGTGCATCATATACATATAAAATCACCTAAGTCCAAGATTATTTCCTTAATTTTAAGTGTCGAAAGTGTTGTAAACCCAAAGCACATCAGGCACAAGGGTGAAAGGAATCCCCTTTGTAAATCCCAACATACCTAAAGAAGAAATCCCAGAGAAGAAGCTTGTAATTCTGAGATGAAGTCGGAGCCCTAGTTCTTGCCTTGAAGAGTCTGTCTGAGTTCATAAGGTTACTTTTAGAATGAGAGGAGAATATCAACTAACTCCCTCTTAATTCCAATGTAAAATATCCCCATACGATGTAGTTTAGGATCTAGGACCTTAAGATTTTACAAAAGTGCACCTTGGTAAACATTTCAAAAATGTGATACCTCAAAAGTTCCTAAGACTAGACTTTAGATTTGAAGTGTGATCAGCAGGAAAAGTTGGAAAAATTTACTTCAGTATGACTCAACCTATGAGTCGTAGGTTGGTAGTACGGGCCTTAGCAAGACCCATGGTCCAGATGAGATAAGTTGTTTCCCAACCACGAGTCCCCACTACGAGTCGTAGTATGTGGGTACGATCTGTGGCCATAACTCGTAGCAAGTCTTTGGAGTTATCATGTGAATGATTGTATGGGTAATAGTTCGACTCGTAGGATGGAGTTACGGGTCATGGTATGAGTCATGGAAATACTCAGAGAGTTGGGGAAAATGGACTTATTAGTCACTGGAGAAAACCATAGGGTTGTGGTACAACTCATGGTATGAGTCGTAATATAATGGTGTGAATCGTTGGATCAGTCGTGAGTTGATATATTATAATGCCTCGAACTTTCGGGCTAAGTTAGGAACCCTTCTAGGTATCAGGATAGACCCACACCCGGTGAATTTATGGAAACAAGGTGTTAAGATTAATCCCACAGTGTAAGAAGTTCATTGGATGCAAATTAAGGTCATAAGGAACCTCCAGCATGAAGTTGAGTTGAGAGTCTTCTTACCAATTAGGTTTTTCATATTGGTTTGTATAAGGGTCAACTTCAACCGATCATAGATACCACGTTACGAAATGTTTTTGGGTTATTAAGAATATCAAATTGAAGCCCTTTGAGTCTTCTTTCCAACGCATCTAACCTTGCACCAATCAGAGTTTGGAGTAAAAAGTTATGAGTGATTTAGTTAAGCTACAACATGCATTGTATGACTCTCAGTACGAGTCGTACAATCAACCTACGACCCGTATTGTTGGTCGTAGTAACTGCTAGTTAGAGGTTTTATTTCGATAGTTTTGGGGAATTTTGGTAAACTCCTATGCTTCTAACTCCTAAATGACATTGTTTTGGTCTTTCTTTAGGTTAGATTAGAGGGTTTAACATAGCCTAAATCCTTACTCTCTTCAAGCATGCTTAGATTAGATTTTCTCTCAAGAAGGAGCTAGGGTTCATCACCTCCAACTTCCAAATTCCTCTTGGATCTTCAAGACAAGTCAAGGGATCATCAAACCAGGTATGTAAGGCTATGAATGAGAGTTCCTTTCACTCTCATGCTCAAAATCCCTCTCAATTCCATTTATTCTAATCCTAGATTCAAGCTTTGTGATCCTATGAGGTTTATTCTAGTTCTTGTGAAATTCTCTATGATCTATCTATGGGTCAATTCCTTTTATGTATCAAAACATGTTTTATGATCTATGGGCAAATTTTATTTAAAAAATTTACTATTAATTTATAGTTTCAACTTCTAATTAAATTATGCCCAATTATGTAAGCTTCATGAAAAGTCAATTTATGTTTCTATTATGATCTTGATCTTCTTAAGCCCTAAATTATGATTTATAACTTATGATATGATTTCTCTCAAATGCTCATCATAAATTTATGAGGTATCAAGTATATACATATTTTATAAGTATGCATGGATTTCATGATTTACGGATTTATGACGTTTTGGCCAATTCATGGGCCCTTGTTCATGGCTAAATATGTATTCATAATGGGGATCAATGATGTTAATGTTTATTTGGCCATGAATCTCATGAATGATGTTTATAATTTGCATACGAGCCTAATGTGCATATTTTTAGGAGCAGTGTCTAGCACCGAGTAGCCTGGCGTTCAAAGGAGTATGCCGGTGTCTCATAACTATGTGCCCACCATAGCTTAATATTGATACATTACAATGTTAATGGATCCCCTCTTTTGTGATATCACATACTGCACGTCCCTTGCCTTGCAAGCCGGGACGACTCTGCCCACTTGAGTGAGATAGTTGGGGCATCATGTGAGGCTTTACCATGATTGTGTCGGTTATGACGTGTCCTCCCATTGTTCCTCATGATTTATGCATGGTTATGTTCATATTATTTTGGCTCAAGTCACGTTTAATGAAGCTTTTCTCCTATTATTATAATTATGACTGATTTACAAATGTTTTGGAAACCTTGAGCCTTATGTTACATTATGATATTTATGTTATGAGCATGTTATCCCACTCTTCTGAACTTTTATGTATTTTAAATGTCCATTTTACTTACCTTGCATACTCAGTACATTCCACGTACTGACCGCATACTTTATATTATATCCTTTTATAGTACAGGCTCCGACCTTCAGACCCAGCACCGTCATTAGCTCGCTCCCGGAGTTAGCATCCAGTTCATTGGTGAGTCCTCATCTCCCGAGGACCAGTTGATAACAATTATCCTTTATGTTAAGTTTTCCAAACTTGTCGAGTTAGTTAAGGGTGTTGTCCCATCAACCCATCAAATATGTTAGAGGCTTTCAGACTACGTGTAGTATTCAACTGTCATGTATGAAGTGCGTTTCAGTTCCTATGTTATTTCATGATTATGCTTTCGATATGCTATTATGTTGAGTATTCCACTTTATTGGACTGAGTTAGATGTATGTTCATGCCATGGGCCGACTTGGAGTCTTTCTATGCTCCTTGTCCCGTGTTGTGATAGGGGTCAACATTCAGGTCGTGACAAACTTGGTATTAGAGCATTAGGTTTGAAGTGTCCTAGGGTGTCTGAAAGCCGCATTAAGTAGAGCACTCTTCATGGGTGTGAAGCGCGCCACACTTATGATGAAGGGGCTACAAAATGTTTTAAGAAATTTCCATTCTTTCATAATCTATGTCGTGCAATGAAATATCTTTCTATCCTTCTAACTCGTGTATTCACACTCCAAAGAATAACGCCAGTCAGTGGAATAAGGGGTGCTCTCAAGTCATTTCTCCCTGCAGTAGTTAAGAAAAGCTAAGGCAGAAGAATTCGTGAACTTGAAGTAAGGAACCAAGACTGGGGGTATGCGATAGGAGAGGAATGAAGCCTTCCATGAAATCCTTATAGGCAAATGGTAAGACAAGAGATAGTGATTTCTGCCTAGCCTTAAGAAGGGGACCAATCCTCAGAATGATGACCTTTAAGCTAAGGGGGAGATTATAAGGTGAAGGACCAGGTCAGAGTCATGCCTTGAGTTTGGAGTGTGAAGATCCCGAGGATGAGAGTAACTATAAAAGATCGATCCATGCTTATTCGAGTGTCCTTAAACACTTTAGTCTATGTGATACTCTACTCATGTCGTATGTGACCATGTTATGTCGTTGTCTAAGTTCCAACTACTCCTTACATGTCCTTTTCGATTCATAGAATGAGAAGTAACTACTTGAGAAGGTGATTCAGTCTTCTTCCATGATTCCATAAATCTTAGCTTCATTTCATATCCCTCGTTATGTATATATAAACTCATGTCTCTCGGCATGCTCGGCTACATGGACCCAGTCCTTAAGATTTTCCCTATCGGCTCATAAGATCGTGTTATATCAAGTATATGCCTAGCTTAGATTTCTTGAATTATTCGTGCTCATAATTTCCTTACTCTAAGACCAATGGATGTTCCCATGATGGAAATGCTGGTTAAGGTATGTATGCAGTGAGATAACTCCCTATCCACTGCCATAGATATCGGGTATGTTGAAGTTTAAGACGCGGTTATTATCCAAGCAAGGAAGTGTAACAACCCACATAGTGATTTTGTGATTGCTGATCCATTTCCTTGGATTTAATCTTTCGATATCTTCATTACGACTTACTTTTGAGTGGAGATGGATAACACAATTTCAAGATGATCCACTGAAGATTGGATAAGATTTTGGATTTCTAAAAGATTTGTGGTTTGAGAGGTTTTACCAAAGTCAAAGTTTCAGGTTAACGGTACAATTTGGGTTGAAAGTTCTGTTAGTTCCAGATGGTGATTTATGACTTAGTTGGGTAGTTTTCATGGATCGAGGTGTTCGGTCGGTAGACCTTTGGTTGGATTTATGATCTTTAAAGGCTAAGTTTGACCACGGTCAACCCTCGATCAAAACGACCTCATATCAGTGATTTGATGATTCTAATAGATCTGAAATGTGCTTTATGATTGAATTGCATATTTTGTTTGTGACCCGAAGGATTTCGGATGAGTTTCGGGTGTATGTGAATGTTTTGTGTGTTTAGCATGATTTTAAGCATAAATATGTGCTTCCCGAGAGGTTTGTTTAGTTTTTGAGATTTAAAAGGGTATTTTGGGGCACAAGTGCCAGGTTATCTGAAAATTTAGGTGCAATTTCAATAAGTCAAGATCAGATTTTTATTACAAAAGATGAAATAATTCTTGAACGAGAAAAAAATGATGATGTTTGGTAGGCAACGGGCACCCAATGGAGTTTGATTTAAATAGTAGGTCCTTATCATTATTTACGAGGAGACTACGGAAAAATGATCATCACATTTCGAGTTCGTATGATGAAGTTATGCCCATTTTAGTAGAAAATAAGTTGTTGGTGCGGTGTGGTGCGGCCCTATATAAATAGAACGGTGTATTTTTGCATAGATTGTGTTTATTTGGTATTTTGAGTAAATTTGGAGTTACGGAGTTCGGAATTGAGTGATTTTTGCGGCATTATTCTCTATTTAACAAGAGGGAAAGTATCTAATCTTAAATTTGGTATTTCTCCATGATTTCGTCTGTGTTTCATTTGTATGCATTAATTTATTGAAGGAAAATTGAAGATTTTGGGTCTCTAGTGTTAAGAGACCGTATTTTGATGAATTCAAAGTTGATTTGAGCTTCGTTTTGGATGAAATTTCATATTTGAGTTCTTTACATTATGTGTAACATGATTTTCAAATAAAATTTAAATTCTTCCCTTGCGGGCTTAAGGTTGACTTTTTGGGCAGGATAGAAGTATATTATTATAGGTGTCCTTGATTTTATTTTCTTATGTGAATATGTTTTTAACGATTTTGATCATTCGAATAGTTCTGAAGGAAAAATTCATAATTTGATGCTTGACTTAATTCTGAGGTAAGTAGAGATTTTTTTATTCTTTGAGATTGGAAGAAGAGAGCTTAGTACCAGTATGTTGGGATATATAGGGTTGTGAGGCGTGTTGTCAAGGTGAGCGATGAGTTGGAGCTACCAGTCGAGTTAGCTTGAAGTTAGTGGTGTTTCATGTGTCCTTATTGAAGAAATGCATTGAAGATCCATTTTAGTGGTTACGGTAGAGGAGGCCAGACAACCTATGAGAAGGTACCAGTTGGGATCCTTGATCATCATGTTCATAAGTTGAGAAACAAGGAAGTAGCCTCGGTGAATGTTTTGTGGATGAATCATCTTGTTGAGAGATATGTGGGAAGCGGAAAAGGAATATGATGGCTAAGCAAATTGTCTTTTCCTACTGACTTCGATTCAGTGAGGTATAAATTTCATCCTTAGAATTCTATTCAATTTTATGTCAAGTGAGTGCATAATAGTTCCATTCATGTCTTATCATGTATGTATGTTTCATGAATTTAGTTCAATCATGAGTATCGTAGGAGTCAAATCACTTTGTCGGTTTTCGGCTTAGGATGTTCATTATTTGGGATAGCAATTCTTTTCCCAGTTCTTCGGTATTCTTAACCCATATTTAAGGACGAATGTTCCTAAGGGAGATATTGTAATACCCCAAAAATTCCTAAGACTAGACTTGAGATTTGAAGTGTGATTAGCAGGAAAGTTAGAAAAATTTACTTAAGTATGACTTAACCTACGAGTCATAGGTTGGTAGTACGGGTCATAGGAAGATCCATGGTCCAGATCAGATAAGTTGTTTCCTAACCACGAGTCTCTACTATGGTGATAGTATATGGGTATGACTCATGGCTGGGAAACCATTAGCAAGTGTTTGGAATTATCATGTCAATGATTATACGAGTAATAGTACGACTCGTATGATGCAGATTCTGGTCATAGTGCGAGTCGTGGAAATACTCAGAGATCTTGGGAAAAATGGACTCCTTAGTCACTTGAGGAAACCATACACTTGAGGAAACCATAGGTTGGTGGTACGACTCATGGTACGAGTCGTAATATGATGGTGTGAATCGTTGGTTCAGTCGTGAGTTGATATATTATAATGCCTCGAAATTTCGAGCTAAGTTAGGAACCCTTCTAGGTATGTGGATAGATCCACACCCAATGAATTTATAGAAACAAGGTATTAAGATTAACTCTAAAGTGTAAGAAGTGCATTGGATGCAAATTAAGGTCATAATGAACCTCTAGCATGAAGTTGAGTTGAGAGCCTTGTTACCAATTGGGTTTTTCGTATTGGTTCGTATAAGGGTCAACTTCAACCGATCATAGCTCCTATGTTAAAATATGTCTTTGGGTGACTCAGCATATCAAATTGAATCCCTTTGTGTCTTCTTTCCAACGCATTCGACCTTGTACCAACCGGAGTTTCGAGTACAAAGTTATGAGTGATTTAGTGAAGCTGCAACAGGCATTGTATGACTCTCAGTACGAGTCGTACAATCAACCTACGACCCATACTATTGGTCGTAGTAACTGCCAGTTACAGGTTTTATTTCTATAGTTTTGGGGAATTTTGGTAAACTCCTATTCTTTTAATTCCTAAATGACATCGTTTTGTCTTTCTTTAGGTCAGATTAAAGGATTTAACATAGCCTAAATCCTTACTCTCTTCAAACATGCTTAGATTAGAGTTGGCCTTTAAAGGAGTAAGGTGCTTTCCCCTTGTTGGCATGGCATACTCTAATATGAAGCCACCTTGATCTTCATCCTCAACTTCCTCCATTGACTTGGTCTCCTCAGTCTCCATTTTGTCAACCAAGTTAAATGTTGAAAAATGATAAGAGGGCAGTCTAAGTCGCTCCCCTTTCAAGCATTCTTCTTTCTTGACATCCTCCTCTTCAAGTGCACTAGAGTCCTTGAGCGTGATTTGTTGGATGACATTTGGAGACTCTAGTGTCCCTTCTTCAACCTTGGGCATCTTGCATTTTTACAACGTTGGTTGGTTGGCACACCTCTATGACTTATTCAAAACTCACCTTGACTCCTTCTTAATCATCATTTTGAGCTTCCTCCCATGAGTCAAGTTGAACTAAGCCCCATTGTTCACTTCTTCTTGTTATTCTCCTCAATGTTTCCTCCGCTTTTTCTTTTAGAGATTTATTGCTCTCTTCTTGAGGAATTGATGATTCCATGGGCATGGAGGGGTTGACGTTCTTTTACGCATTAGACTCCCGCTCTAAAAAGGCTTGGAGTATGGCTTCTATGCGCCCATATGTATATCTCTTGCCCTCTCTTGCCATGGTTTTTGATTCCCTTCAAACTTAGGAGCACAACTTCTTTCATAGCCACTATAGCGAGAAGTGACCATTTAGGCATCCATCTCAATGTCTCCCATGACTACCACATAATATGCAACTATACCCATCATAAGAAAGAGAAGGTGCACTCATCTCCCTTCTAGGGGCATATTTCTTGCCAATAGTGTGGTTCTCCACAATGGGAACATGGGTCATCATAATAAGGGTTGCCACTAACAAACCTCCTTTCATTCCATGATGCCATCATTCAACTACAACCAAAGAAAAACAAAAACAAAAATAAAAGCAAAACAAGATGTAAAACAAAAATGCAAAACTAGTTCGAATTAATAAATAACAAATGGCTTATCACAACTCAATTCCCCGGCAACAGTGCCATTTTTTATAAAGTCCAAAATACACTACTATTTTACGAAAGAGTTTAAATGGTCTTTGTATCAAAACAAATATCCCGATGGATGTCGGGGTCGAATCCCACAGAGAATTGAGTCAGTAATTCAAGAGTTATGAACTAATTCAAACTAGAGTGCATAATTGTTCAATATTTGAAGAGTAAAATTGGTGGGAAATTAAAAGAGAAAATAACTATCTAATTCTAAACTAAGACTAATTGGGGGGAATTCCAATTGAAGAAATCACAAGTGAGAGACTAGGGGCATTCTATAGATTGGATCACAATTAAATTGGGAATTGACTAGCCTTAGATTCTCTCACAAGTTCAACAAGTGTAAATAATCTCGGGAAGTGGGTAATCTTAGCTTCTCAGCCTATTGACGACCTCTTTCTAGAGTTTTATCAAAATTCTAGCCACAACTTAGCTCAACCCGATTTGATTTGGATTAGTAATTGCACTATTCCTAGCTATTAGTTGCCAATAAGGAATAAGAAAGCAATTTCAGCTATTTCTAGCCTAATTTCACAATCTCTTATCCATGCCAACTACTATATTCTCTTTCAATACTTAATTATTCTCTCTCAAGAAATAATCAAGCAAGAATAAATAGACCCATCTATAATTCAATAAGAATCCAAGAGAAAACGAAAAATGGGTTAAATAAAAAGAATAAGAAAAGTACTACCTAACTCTACAAATCTATGGAGAAAAGATTCTACTAAAAATTCTATGAAGAAGATGAAGTCTAAATAAAAAAATTGATGAATGAATCGAATTTCCCTTTGGTTAGTATACAATAGAGGTTATATATCTATACTTTCTTGTGTACAACTTTCCCCAAATTCCCTTGAAGATTCTAGATGCTTTGGAGACCTTTTTGGTCCCTTTTACCCTTCATTAGACGGCCTCTCTTCTGAGGAACCGGCGTTTCGCTGGTGGCAATTCGTGGAGAGCCAAATTGTGGCCGGCTGATAGTAGTGGCCTGACAGGGGGAACCGACAGTTCAAGGGCGTTTAGCCGGGTCATTCCGTGAAGGGCCAGTTTTTTAGCCGGTCTGGGCAGTAGCTTCGGCGTTTTTCCCTTTCATATCCGTGTTTAACCGATCCAAAGCACGTTCTTTCACCTCTTTTTGAGCTCAAATCTTCCCTTATCTTTGGCTCCTCTCCTGAATATGTTAACTCATCAAATTTCTTCTCAAATTCTATGTGTTTTTCTCGATTTCATGTTTTCTTTTCTCACATGAGGTACCTACAAAGAATTCAAGAGAAAGGGCATAAAATCCAAATAAATGACTCGAAAACTAAACAAAAACTCATGATTAGGAGCCTAATGAGTTGGTAAATTTCCATCTCATCAATACATGTTTTATAAGTAAGCATGGATTTCATGATTTACGGATTTATGATGTTTTGGCCAATTCATGGGCCCTTGTTCATGGCTAATTATGTATTTAAATGGGGATCAACAATGTTAATGTTTATTTGGACATGAATCTCATGAATGATGTTTATGATTTGCATACGAGCCTAATGTGCATGTTTTTGGGAGCAGTGTCTAGCACCGAGTAGCCCGGTGTTCAAAGGACTACGCCGGTGTCTCATAACTATGTGCCACCATAGGTTAATATTGATACATAACAATGTTAATGGATCCCCTCTTTCGTAATATCACATACTGCACGTCTCTTGCCTAGCAAGCCGGGACGAATTTGCCCACTTGAGTGAGATAGTTAGGGCATCATGTAAGGCTCTACCATGATGGTGTCAGTTATGATAAGTCCTCCCATTGTTCCTCATGATTTATGAATGGTTATGTTCATATTATTTTGGCTCAAGTCACTTTTAATGAAGCTTTTAACCTATATGATTATGACTGATTTACGAATATTTTAAAACCATGAGTCTTATGTTACATTATGCTATTTATGCTATGAGCATGTTGTCCTACTTTTATGAACTTTTATGTATTTTAAATGTCCGTTTTACTTACCTTGCATACTCGGTACATTCCATGTACTAACCGCATACTTTATGTTGTATCCTTTTATGATACAGGCTCCGACCTTCAGACCCAGCACCGTCATTAGCTCGTTCCCATAGTTAGACTCCATTTCATTGGTGAGTCCTCATCTCCCGAGGACCAATTGATATCAGTTATCCTTTATGTTCATTTTTTCAGACTTGTCGAGTTATTTGGGGGTGTTGTCCCATCAACCCATCAGATATGTTATAGGCTTTCAGACTACGCGTAGTATTCAGCTGTAATGTATGAAGTGTGATTTGGTTCCTATGTCATGTCATGATTATGCTTCCTTTATGCTATTATGTTGAGTATTCTACTTTATTGGACTAAGTTAGATGTATGTTCATGCCATGGATCGACTTGGAGTATCTCGAGGCTCCTTGTCCCGTGTTGCGATCCAGATCAACATTTGGGTCGTGACAAAAAATCTGCCTTACCAGTGGTACGAACCAACCTACAAGTTGTACCAGGATCATAAGATTCGTACTAGCACTCTTGGCTAAGGACCCTACCCTAAACCATTCTTTAATGTTCATCTCATGTGAGCCTACCACTATCCGTATAGTCATACCACGGGATGCTTCGTGGTTTTTTTAAAATTTCCTAAATACTTCTCTAAAACTCATCTTATGAATGGCTAGTATGATCCGTACCATGGTGGTACGAATTGTGACATGCATTATGGATTCCTTGCCACCTCCTGTCAGACTCCCTGAACCCATAGTACGAATCATGGTACTACTCATACTATCCTAGTACGACTTGTATGAATTACCTGTGATTTACTGGAAAATTTTTGTTGTCTCTCTGAAACCTCACCTCACGAGTCCTAGTATGACTCATACCACCTCCTCACGAGTCGTACCGTGACTCGTACTGAGGACTTTTTCCCAATTTTCTACATGATAAACCTTTAAATCTAGGGGCTAGTCTCAAGGACTTCTGGAGTGTTACAATATCTCCCCCTAAGGAACATTCGTCATCGAATGGAGACTAAACTGAATTCATGAAACATGGATTCATACTAAGACATGAATAGAATTGAAAAACATGAAACTAACATGAGGCTGAGTAGAATGTCAAGGAAGAATTTGTACCCAATCCTGAAACTGAGCTGGAAGGGAATAGATGAGGGTGTTTAGCCATCATAACTTTGTCTTCCCACATAACTCCCTTAACTAACTAATTTCTCAATAGAACAATTAATGAGGCGACCTCCTTATTCCTCAACTTATGAACTTGACGGTCAAGGATCTCAACAGGGACCTCTTTGTAAGAGAGGCTCTCCTTTATGCCCACACTCTCCAAAGGCACAACTGAGGTTGGATCACCCATCCACTTCTTCAATAGAGAAACATGAAATGCTGGATGCACCAATACTAACTCCACAGAAAAATCACGCTAATACGCCACATTGCCAATGCGCCTCAGGATTCTGTAAGGGCCAACATAGCGGGCACTGAGTTTTCCTTTCTTTCTGAAACTCACCATCCCTATCTGAAATGATGGACAAGGGGACTTCATGCAATCTGACTAACTCCCAGATGTATAGTCCAGCATAATCCTCCACTGCACCTGTGGTTTTAACAAGTAGGAAATGTGTTGACTAAGTCGTTGATGTGTTGTGAATTTACAAGACTTTTAATGCTTAAAATTGGGAAAATAGCATGGACTTGGGTATATTTATACGGATATGAGGTGTTTGTACTTTTTTTTCAGGGAAAATAGGTGTTGGAGCAAAAATGTGCAAAAGTTGCAGAAAATAAGTAAAGTACTGATCTCAGTACGAGCTGTACCAAGATGCTACGAGCCATAACTTTTTCACGATCCGAACGTAGACCCGGATCGTAACATAGGACAAGGAGCCCCGAGAAACTCCAAGTCGACCCATGGCATGAACATTTATCTAACTTCATTTCACTTTAAGTGGAAAAACCAGACATACGATATAACAGAAACATACACATAGAATCGCATAGCATGATAAGCGGAACAGTACTAAAATAACATATCAGCTGAGTACTACAAACTGTCTGAAAGCCTCTATCATATCCGATGGGTTGATGAGATAACCTCCCTAACTAACCCAGCAAAACTGAAATAAAAGAAAACATCAATGTCTGGACATATGGCCCTCGGAACATGAGGGCTTACCAAAAAGGCTGATAGCTAACTCTGAATGGACTACTGACGGGGATGAGCCTGAGAGTCTAGTCCTGTATCATGAAACGATACAACACAGAAAGTACGCGGTCAGTACGTGGAATGTACCGAGTATTCAAGGTAAGTAAAACAGACATTTAAAATATAAAAAAACTCATAA
This sequence comes from Datura stramonium, assembly GCA_018107945.1. NCBI lineage: Eukaryota > Viridiplantae > Streptophyta > Magnoliopsida > Solanales > Solanaceae > Datura > Datura stramonium. The sequence continues at coordinate 148,299 of JACEIK010001961.1, forward strand.
ATGATCATAAGAGTAGGACAACATACTCATAGCATAAATATCGTAATACAACATAAGGCTCAAGGTTTTTACAACGTTCGTAATATAATCGTAATCATAATCATATGAGGAAAGATTTATTGAACATGACTTGAGACAATATACATAATAATAAATATGCCTAAATCATGAGGAACAGTGGGAGATTCTCTTAACCGACAACTCCATATGAGCACACATGGAGCCCGACTTGCAACCCTAGTCGGGAGGGTGTCTGTACCTTTGACAGGGGTAGAACTATGAAGGGAATGATTACACATATCCTACGATGATACGTAGTTATGAGATGCAGGGCAAAACCTAGGTCCCAAACGTACTCGGTGTTAAATACTACTCCCAAAACATATATAGTGTTCATAGTATAATATGCATGAATTCATGGGCTAGTTAAATCATGATAATCATAAACATACTTGGAAATACTTGAACTAGCCATGACGTAAGGCCCCTGAGTCGGTCAAAACATAATTCATAAATCATAGGTTTCATGCATACTTGTAAATCATACATATACTTTGCAAATCCTTAAATCATAATGGGTATTTGAATAAATCCATATTTCGAATCATAAATCATGATGGGTTTGTAAATATCAACAATTTAAGTAAAGATCATAACTCGAATCATCATAGATCATACATAATTAGGCCAAACTTAGTGGAAATCGAAATCAATAATTTTATAGTCAAAAGAGCTGCAAAATATTATCAAAATTCATAACACGTGATATAATCTCGTATATAACAACCCATTAGGAAATCATTAGAATTCCACAAAATTCAAGTTAAAAACCCATAAGATTTTTTATCAAATTCAATGAATTAGGGAAGATTGGGCATGGGTGTGAACGAAATCACCCATTCATAACCCTACATACGTGGGTAAGATCGAATTTCAACACTCTTTGAAAGCCCAAGGGAGAATTGATGAAGAAGAGCTTGAGAACTAGCTTGATCACCCTTAAATCTTCCTAACTTTGCATGCATGAGAATGAATAGGTTTGGGGGCTTAACCTATCTTAACATACTCAGAAAATATCATTAAACGACGTAGTTTGGGGCCTTAGAGCATAGAAATGATGAAAATACCCTTAATGAAATACCCTAAAAAATCTACATTGGACGCTCCAATGGACGTACCAATGAGTCGTTGGAGGATACTACGACTTGTGGTATGATCCCTCACCTGCACTACCAAGACACCGATCTCGGATTCAGCCCACGACTCTATAATACGAGTCATTTTTTCATCTAACGGGTCATTGGTTTGATCATCGTTTGCCTCCTGAAGATCCTGAACCTCCCCTCACAATGAGCCTCGCCACGACTCGTTGTTTCCTCCAACGAGTCGTGGTCTCCTTCCGTTATGTCCACTGGAACTTTATCAACCTAAACAACGACTAGTGACCATTGGTCGTTATAGCTCACGATGGGTCATTGTTTCACCCGTTGTTACTTATGAACCCCAGACTCTCACTCCCACGACTGATCCAACGGGTCATTGGTTGGACCAACGATCCGTTGGTTCGTCCGTGCTGCAACACTTTTCCCCTAATTTTCAGCAAACTTCCATTTTTTATCCCAAGTCTAATCTTAGGCACTTTTGGGGTATTACAATATCTCCTCCTTGGGAACATTCATCCTCAAATGTCGGAAACAAGTAGAAAACAGAGACATGTATTCATTACACCCAAATACTAATCATCTAAATCGAAAACTAACGGAATAACTATCTACAATTCAAACCATAGCTGATCTGATTTCATGATTCATGTACACATCCATATACATGAAATAAAATTGAACACATGAACTGAACACAAAAACTAAATAGAGTTTTAGGACAAAACGGATACCTCAAGTTGGAATTGAGCTGGTAGAGAATAAATATAGGTATCTAGCCATCACATCTGCTTCGGCTTCCCACATAGCTCCTTCAACATGCTGATTTCTCCATAACACTTTAACTAAATCTACTTCCTTATTCCTTAGCCTCCGAACCTGAAGATCTAATATTTCCATCGGAACCTCCTCATAGCTAAGGCTGTCTTTAAAACCAACACTATCCACTGGGAGAACTAGGGTTGGATCACCCAAAAACTTCTTTAAAAGTAATACATGAAACACAGGATGCACAGAAGAAAACTCCGAGGGCAACTTCAATTCATACACCACCTTGCCAACTCTTCTCACACCTCGGTAGGGGCACACATAGCGGGGAATAAGTTTCCCTTTCCTTCCAAACCGCATTACTCCTTTCATGGGAGACACTCTCAAAATACCCAGTCATCGACTTCAAATCCTAATTCTCTTCTTCTCACGTCCGTATAAGACTTTTGGTGACTCCGAGCAGTTTTCAACCTGTCCCTTATCAACTGAACCTTCTCCATTGCCTCATGAACTGAGTCTGGCCCTATCATAGCTGCCTCACCAACCTCAAACCATCTAATAGGCGATCTACATCTCCGCCCATAAAGAGCCTCAAATAGTGCCATCTGGATACTAGCGTGATAGCTGTTATTGTAAGTAAACTCAATCAGGGGCAAGTGATCATCCCAGCTACCTTTGAAGTCCATCACGTATGCCCTCAACATATCTTCGAGAGTCTAAATTGTCCGCTCCTCTTGACCATCCGTTTGTGGGTGAAATGTTGTGCTGAGTTTAACCTGAGTCCCAAGCCCTTTTTGGAATGACCTACAAAACTGAGAGGTAAATTGAGTACCTCTGTCTAAAATGATGGATAAGGGCACTCTAGGCAATCGGACTAACTCTCGGATATATTGTTTGGCATAATCCTCTGCTGAGTCCATGATTTTGATCGGTAGAAAATGGGTAGCCTTAGTCAACCTATCGACCACCACCCAAATAGAGTCATATTGTCGACAAGTACGAGGTAAGCCAGTGATGAAATCCATATTAATTTCTTCCCACTTCCAAGCAAGAATGCTTATATCCTGAAGTACGCCTCCCGACCTTTGATGCTCAACCTTTACTTGCTGACAGTTTGGGCACTTGGCTACGAATTCTGCAATATCCTTCTTAATGCCATTCCACTAATATATTTCCCGTAAATCACGATACATCTTGGTGGCACCCGGATGGATAAAATACCTGGATCCATGGGCCTCATGAATATCCGGCTCCTCAAGTCATCAACATCTGGAACACATAAGCAACCCTGGTACCGAAGCACCCCATCTCCCCCTTGGGAGAATACCTCCACCTTCTAACTTCAAGTGACTCCCTTCAACTTTACTAAAATTGGGTCCTCATTCAATTCAGTCACCAAAGATGATTCTAATCCGTTCTGGACAACAACACCACCATCAGTCGAGTCAACCAACCTAACTCCCAACCTTTCAAGTTAAATACATCTTTCACCAGCTCCTTCTTTCTCTCATCTACATGGGACACACACACTCTCCATAGAGAGTCTACTAAGTGCGTCAACTACCACATTAGCCTAACCAAGATAGTAAATAACACTCATATCATTGTCCTTGAGTAGCTCCAACCACCTTCTTTGTCGTAGATTGAGATCTTTATACATGAACACATATTGTAGGCTCTTGTGGTTCGTAAACACATCCACATGGAACCCATACAAGTAATGTCACCATATCTTCAATGCGAACACCACCGCGGCCAATTCAAGATCATGGGTCGGGTAATTCTTATCATGAACTTCCAACTGTCTAGAGGCATATGCTATCACTTTCCCACGCTGCATCATTACACACCCGAGTTCGATCCTCGAAGCATCACAATACACCATAAAACCATCAGTACCCTCTGGGAGAGTTAACACCATTGCTGAAGTAAGTCGAGCCTTCAACTCTTAGAAGCTCTTTTCACAAGCCTCCGACCGTTGGAAATTCACCTTCTTCTGAGTCAATTGGGTCAATGGTGACGCAATGGATGAGAAACCTCAACAAAACCTCTGATAATAGCCAGCTAAACCAAAGAAGCTCCGAATATCTAAAGGATTCACCGGTCTAGGACAATTCTTCACCGCCTCGATTTTCTTAGAATCTACTTTTATGCCCTCACTTGATACCACATGGCCCAAAAATGCTAAAGAGTTCAGCAAAAACTCGCACTTGCTGAACTTGGAATACAATTGACGATCCATGAGAGTCTGAAGCACTACTCTCAAATGAGCGGCTTGCTTCTCCTCGCTCCGAGAGTATATAAGAATGTCGTCAATGAACACGATCACGAACATGTCCAAGTACGGCTTGAACACCCTGTTCATCAGGTCCATAAAAGTTGCAAGAGCATTTGTTAGTCCAAAATACATAAATACAAACTCATAATGACCATACCGCGTCTTGAAGGCCGTCTTTGGGATATCGCACTCTCGAACTCTAAGCTGATGATACTCGGATCTAAGGTTGATCTTTGAGAAACACTTGGCACCCTGAAGCTGGTCAAATAAATCATCGATCCTGGGTAGAGGATACCTATTCTTGATGGTGACTTTGTTTAATTACCGATAGTCAATGCACATCTGAGGTGAACCATCCTTCTTTCGGACAAATAATACTGGCGCACCCCATGGAGACTTGCTTGGTCTAATGAAACACTTATCTAATAAGTCCTTCAATTGATCCTTCAACTCTTTTATCTTGGCTGGAGCCATCCTATAAGGAGGGATAGATATAGGCTGCGTGTTGGATAGAAGGTCAATATCAAAATCAATTTCTCGAGAGAGAGGAACACCTGGTAAATCATCAGGAAACACTTCTGGGTACTCGCGCACCACCGAAACTGACTGGATAGTTGGGGTCTCGGATTTAACCTTCTTAACCCTAACTAGATGATACATGCAACCCTTAGAAATCATCTTTCTAGCCTTAAGATAGGAAATGAAATGACCTACAGGAACGGCCAAACTACCCTTCCACTCCAAGATTGTCTCACCCGAAAAGCGAAACTCCACTGCACGGGTTCTACAATTAACAGAAGCATAACACGCATACAACCAATCCATGCCAAGAATAATATCAAAGTCAGTCATGGCTAACTCTACAAGGTCTGTAGAGGTGACTTTATGCAATATAGTAACTGGGCATCATCTATACACCCGCCTAGCTACAACCAAATCACCAACAAGAGTAGAAACTGAAAATGATTCTGACAGAGTCTCAGGATTAACTCCAAAACTACTAGCAATGTAAGGAGTCACAAAAGAAAAGTTATCCCCTAGATCTATCAAAGCATAAACATCAATATGGAAAACTCGCAACATGCCAGTGACCACATCAGGGGAGACCTCCTACTCCTGGTGGGGTGCTAAAGCATAGAACCTGTTTTGGCGCTGAACGCCAGTTGAACTAGATGAAGAACCCTACTGAGGGGGACGTGCTACTGGAGCGGCTGAACTAGCAGCTGAAATGCGGGCTCCGCCACCCCATGATCTGGCTAAAGGATAATCCCTGAGTCTGCGTCCGAGTTTGCCACACCTGAAACAAGCATCCATGCCGACTAAGCACTTTCCTGAGTGATTCTTGTCGCACCTGCACAAGCTAAGAAGGTGCGCTCCATATGTATGCTACCCTGGCCTCTAGAATCTGGATCCCTGCTCCTCCGATCCGCTCGTGATCTAGATGGTGTACTAGCGAATGATGGTGCTTGGGAAAAAGACTTGTGTTGAGACTGCTGGCGCTGTCCACTCCCCGATCTGGCCTGAGATATCCCATAATTTTTGTCCTGGCCCTCTTGGCCTCTCTCTACCTCCGATACACTGACTCCATATGCTAAGCATGAAACACTATGCAGGAAAAATCTATATCCCGATGCAACATGGTGATCCTACAGTCCTTATCCAGGTAGTCCGCCACTCCATGCACAAATCAGCTCACTCGAGCCCTCTGGTCTGCCACCAACTCTGGTGCATACTTGGATAAATGGGTGAACTCCAAAGCGTACTCCTGAACTGACATGTCACCCTGCTTCAGGTTTACAAACTCGGCGACCTTTTGTTCCCTCATCTCATGAGGGAAGAACCAATCCAAAAATGTCGCGTGAAACTCTTCCCAACCTATAGGGCCTGCACCCACTGCCCTAGCATCTCTCCACTACTTGAACCATATATGCGCCACCCCTTTTAGCTGATAGGAGGACAAATCAACACACTCTCCATTTTTTACCCCCATAACCTGGGTGATCTTTAGAATCTCTTCGATGAATTCATACAGATCCTCATCTACCTTGGACCCAAGGAACTCCGGTGGGTTCATCCTCAAGAAATCTATGATCCGAGCCGCCGCCGCATTGCCATTCTGTGGAATATGTGCTACATCCTGCTTGTTGACCTGAGTGGTCAAGGCCTGCGCCAACATCTAGATAGATGCCCGAAACTCAGCGTGGGCAACTGGCTTTAGTTCCTGGGGCTCCTGAACTGGTAGGGCATGCTGATGCCCATGTTCGTTGCCATCCTCATGGCCTTCACGATTTCCATTTCTCATACCATTCGTTCTTCAAGGAGCCATGATTCTGAAATCACAAATAGCACGAATTAGAAGGATAGAAAGACTTTTTATCGCACGACATAGATCATGAAAGAAGGGAACATTTCCTAAATGTCTCGTAGACTCTTCGTCATAAGTGTGGCGCGCTTCACACCCATAAAAAATACTCTACTCAACGCGGCTTTCAGGTACCCTAGGGCACTTCAAACCTATGGCTCTAATACCAAGTTTGTCACGACCCAAACGTAGACTCGGATCGTAACACGGGAAAAGGAGCCCCAAGAGACTCCAAGTCGACCCATGACATGAACATTCATCTAATTTCATTTCACTTGAAGTGTAAAAATCAGACATATGATATAACAGAAACATAAACGTAACATCTCATAGCATGATAAGTGTAAAAGCACTAGAAATACATATCAGTTGAGTACTACAAACTGTCTGAAAGCCTCTATCATATCCGACGGGTTGATGGGACAACATCCCAAACTAACTCGACAAAACTGAAACAAAAGAAAACATCAATGTCTGTACATATGGTCCTCGAAATGTAAGGACTTACCAAAAGGGCTGATAGCTAACTCTGAATGGACTACTGACGGGGATGATCCTGAGAGCCGAGTCTTGTATCATGAAATGATACAGCATAAAAAGTATGCGATCAGTATGTGGAATGTACCGAGTATGCAAGGTAAGTAAAAAAGACATTTAAAAATATATAAAACTCATAAATGATCACAAGAGTAGGAAAACATGCTCATAGCATAAATATCGTAATATAACATAAGGCTCAGGTTTTCAAAACATTCGTAATACAATCATCATCATAATCATATGAGGAAAGCTTTATTGAACATGACTTGAGCTAATATACATAATCATAAACATGCATAAATCATGAGGAACAGTGGGAGATTCTCTTAACTGACATACCCCATATGAGCACACATGAAGCCCGACTTATAACCCTAGTCGGGAGGGTGTCCATACCTTGCCAAAGGTAGGACCATGAAAGTGTGATATCACCATGAGGAAAGGGCCATTTGGGCTAGGGGACAATCACAAAAGAGGTCCCAACATATCCTACAGTGGCACGTAGTTATGAGATCCAGGGCAGAACCTAAGCTCCGAACCTACTCGGTGTTGAATACTACTCCCAAAACACATATAGTACTCATAGTATAATTTGCATGAATTCATGGGCTATTTAAATCATGATAATCATAAACATACTTGGAAATGCTTGAACTAGCAATGACATAAGGCCCCTGAGTCGGTCAAAACATAATTCATAAATCATAGGTTTCATGCGTACTTGTAAATCATACATATACTTTGCAAATCCTTAAATCATAATGGGTATTTGAATAAATCCATATTTCGAATCATAAATCATGATGGGTTTGTACATATCAACAATTTAAGTAAATATCATATCTCGAATCATCATACATCATACATAATTAGGCCAAACTTAGTAGAAATCGAAATCAATAATTTTATAATCAAAATAGTTGTAAAATCTGATCAAAATTCATAAAACATGATATAATTCTCGATATATAACAACCCATTAGTAAATTATTAGAATTTCACAAAATTCAAGTTAAAACCCATAAGATTTTAGATCAAATTCCATGAATTAGGGGAGATTGGGTGTGAATGAAATCACCCATTCATAACCCTATATACCTGGATAAGATCGAATTTCAACACTCTTTGAAAGCCCAAGGGAGAATTGATGAAGAAGAGCTTGAGAACTAGCTTGATCACCCTTAAATCTTCCTAACATTGTATGCATGAGAATGAATAGGTTAGGGGGCTTAACCTATCTTAACATACAATAAAAATATCATAAAATGACATAGTTTCGGGCCTTAGAGCATAGGAATGACGAAAATACCCTAAACAATCAGCACTAGATGCTCCAACGGATGTACCAACGAGTCATTAGAGGATACCACGACTCGTGGTACGATCCGCCACCTACATTGCCAATACCCCGATCTTAGATTCAGCCCTCGACTCTACAGGATTAGTCGTTCTTTCATCTAATGGGTCATTGGTTCGATCATCGTTTGCCTCCTGAAGATCCTGAACCTCCCCTCACAACAAGCCTCGCCACGACTCGTTGTTTCCTCCAACGAGTCGTGTTCTCCTTCCGTTAGGTCCACTGTAACATTAACAACCCAAATAATGACTAGTGAACACCGGTCGTTATAGATCATGATGGGTCATTGTTTCGCCTGTTGTTACTCACGAACCCCAGACCCTCACTTCCCACGACTGATCGAATGGATCGTTGGTTGGATCAACGATCCGTTGGGTCGTCCGTCCTGCAACACTTTTCCCCTAGTTTTCAAAAAACTTCCATTTTTGATACCAGGTCTAATCTTAGACACTTTCGGGGTATTACAGACTTGATTCGTGGAATATTTCAGAGAAATTTGCACAATGGAAGTCTCCTGATATGAGTAGCAACTACGAAGCGTAGCATCTACCTAAGACCCATACCAGGAGCCATGGAAAGCTTCAGTGATTTCTAGAATTTGGCAGTTCTCATGATATTACAAGTTGTTACGAGCCGTAGGAGCAAGGTACGAGGCGTAATAAGACACTCGTAGAAACCTTCAGAAGATGTCAAAGTGATGAGTTTGTAAATTCACCAACTCATTGGGCTCTTAATCTTGAGTTTTGCTTAGTTTTTGAGTTATTTATGTTGATTTTATGATCTTTTTGCTTTTGTTGTGTGCATATATCTAAATGTGTAGAAAAGAGCAAAAATGAAGCAAAAAGAAGGAAGTGAGATTAAATCGACGGTCCACCGATGGAAACTGACAAAACGCCGATCAAAAGTCGATCATCACTGCCTCTGAGGAAGAATGCCACTGGCGAAACGCGAGTTGCCAATGATGACTCACTGGTCCAGTCATCGGATGACATCTGGTTTGTCGGAGTAAGGAACAAAGACTTTGCGGTTGACGGATTGAGATCGGCTAAACGCCGAATGAACCACTGATGTTCACTGGAGTTTAGTGATGGCTCAGATTATGTACCCGGCGGTTCACAAATTTTAACTAGTGAACCGCAGTACCTCCGTCGATTCCAGAATGCTGCTCAGGGGCAAAACTATCCAACATAGAAAAAGAGAGAGAAGATGCCCTATTTTCTTGGATATAAATTCTAGAGAAAGTATTGTGTACTGAGTATATCATAATAGAGAATATCATATCATCATTTTCCTTTCTTAGCTTTAGCACATTCCTTTGCATGAGAAAAGGAGAATTTGATTGGTAGAATTTGCAAAGCACTATTCTCTTCTTCTTAATAGTAAGGTACAACCATTGGTAAAGACATTTTTGTGAACTTGATTTTACTACTCTTGTTATTAAATTCAATGAATTTATTGTTAAATGTTTTTTTGAATTTTTAATCATGAGTAGCTAAATCATTAACTAGAGGTGTGTGATGATGAATACTTATTTAGAGTGGGTATTGCTAGACTCATTTCTATGTTATTTAACTATGTGTAAATATGTTAGATTCTCTTCAATCTATAATGGAAGATCCATTGATTATGATGTGAGTCTATTAGTTCTTACTTGATTGTTGCTTGTAAAAGAATAATTAAGTATTGGAGGAGAATTTAATAGTGGGTATGGATGAGAGATTGTGAAATTGGGCTAGAAATAGC
>JACEIK010001961.1:158821-169650 GCA_018107945.1 Datura stramonium
ATCTCCCCCAACTTATTTGTTTTTATGTTAATTCTAAGTGGTGCAAGCTAACTTCAATTTCTCAACTGACACTTGTAATTATCACTCACTAGTCCTTGTGGGATTCGACCCCGACACCCTTCGGGTTACTTTTTTTAACACTTCGGTCGTGTATACCCATCTTATGAGGAGTATATTTTGGATGCTATCACAAAGTTCTCAGAGCCAAACCATGACTGGATTGTACGACTCGTGGGATCATATAACGAGTCGTACCAGATGCCAACACTTACCTAATTATGCAGAAGTCAAGGAATGTACGAGACAAGGCACGACCCGTACAATCCTGTTACGGGTCGTATGATGAATCGTAGGATATGTCGGCGCAAGATTTAGTTATCTCCCTGTTAACTTAGGGAAAAAAATTATTATCTGTATAAATACTTTTTATGTTTCTTTTAGTTGAGAGACGGTCAAAATTAGTTGATTGTCAATTATTATCAAGTTTGTAATAGTTTTTGACAACATTGGAGAGAAATTCTTGAGAATCAAAACTTGGATTTCTCAATTGTTCTTGAATTTGTTCACCACAACTGGTAGAGCCTCCGTCTAAGATCTCCATTGTTGAACTTGCCCAAGCTTGATCTTTCGCTCAACCCTTCTTCACATTCACATGTGGTATGCTCTCTTGCTTAAATCATATTTTCTATGTGTTTTGGGAGTATCATGATATATGATTGATAGTTGTAATTCCCCATTCCCCATTATCCTTCATATTTTTGTTTTGAAAGTGAATTTGGGGTATTTGACTGATTTGAAATTGAGAATCTATGGGTGATTACTGCTTTATTTTATATTGTATGCTAGTTATCTCTCATAATGTCATGAAAGTTTATTTTCTGTGTGATCCCTAGCATAATGTTTTGACCGATAACTATAGGGCTATTGAATGTTTTCGATGCACTAGAGACCGTAGTACGAGTGTGGGGCCATTGAGTGTGTCTAGTGCATCTTGGATAGTACGTGCCATTAGACCTGTAAGGCCACAAGGAGTGTCCTATGCAAGGTTGGACCGCAAACTAATATGTCAGTATATATTATGTTGTGTTGTACAGTTTTTTGTCTGATAGTTGTGGATGCTAGATGTTAGTAGGTGATAGTTGAGGTCACTAAGGACCTAGGATTGAATCAGGTAAGATGGTGGAATGGCTCATTTGTGGTACAAGATGTTACAGGTGAGTCGTATTAGCGATATGTTGACTGATTGTTCGGTTATTCATTTAGTTGCTTGCTTTGGACTTGTCATGTTTATGGGAGCCAGGTAGGTTCTATTTCTCTTGTTTAATTACCTGAATATACTGCTATTAGTGGTTGAGTTTCTTGTTATATCTCATATATCTGCTGATTATACTCTAAATCTTGTTATTGTTTCTGCCTTACATACTCGATACATTTTCATATTGATGCTCTAGTTGGGGCACTGCATTTATGCCTGCAGGTATTGATCGGCAAGTAGATCGAGCACTTGATTGTTGAGTGGAGTTTCAGCTGACTCAATAAGCTCCTAGTCTTCCGGAGTTACCAGATTGTTATGGCTAGGGGTAGTTTGAGGCCTTGTCCTAGATAGTTGATCTGCAGTTGTATTCATAGAGGCTTGTAGACATATGTTGTGGGTGTAGCATTCTATTATACCCCGGGAACCCAAGGATCAGACCTGAGAGTCAAAATGGAGAAAAACTGAAAAATTCACACCAGATATTGGGATGACCTGTGAGGTAGGTCATGAGGAGTGACCACGAGTTGTGACGTGACTCGTGGTCAGCAAGGTTGGAAGGATCAAGTTGAGGAGGCCACGGGCATGACCATGAGTCGTGGTCAGACCTCACGACTCCTGAGGTCCCCTATGGTCTGCCTTGGAGGTTTGGAAACGTTGAGAAGAACAGTGAAGGCCACAGATGGTTACCACGAGTCATGGTTTGACCTAATGACTTGTGAGGTCACCCGTGGGTTGGAGTGTATGGTTGGTCAGGGTTTTGGGCAGTGGGGATAATAGGACTCGTGGTCAGCCACGCAGTAAGCATGACGGATCCCCTCCATGAGTCATGCCCCTTGGCAACAACTCGTGAGGTTCCTCGTGGGGGCTGGCAACAAGAAATTCCTACATTTTTAGTAGGGGTGTTTTCGTAATTCCTAAATTTCTAATGCCTAAACTACATCGTTTTAAGGTCTGAATAGGGTTTTTTAAGGGGGTTAAGTTCATGTTAAGCATCATTCATGCGTGAAAGAGTATATAGAGGATATTAGAAGGTGATTCAAGGTGTTCTTCCTCAATTCCTCTAAATTCCATCTTGGGCTTTCGAGGGAAAATTAGAATTAGTTGTTATAGGTATGTGGGGTTTTGAATGGGTGGTTTAGTCCCCATCCATGCCCAATTTCTCCCTAATATGTGGTTATGATTACTAAATTCATATGGGTCTTAGCCCAATTGCATGATTCTTCCAAAATCAATATGAATACGTTGTAGCATGTCTAAATTATGGGTTTGAGTTATTGGGCTGTTTTTACTTGTTTTACTCAATGTTTTGTTGATCTAATGTTTAAAAATCTTAAGTGACCAGTCATGAGGTTTTCTATTGATGTTCATAGTTATGGTGATCCTTCAAGCATGATAATAATTTTCAAATCTTAAGCATGTTTTCAATTACCCGTGTTAATATGACCATGTTTTCTATAAATTCAAGTATTTCAAGTATGTATGAATATTGGACAATGCCCACATGTTGATTATGATTCATGAATTATGATTTTGGCCTACCCACAGGCCCGATTTCATGACTAGTCTTAAGAGTTACCAAGAATGTTATGATTATCACGATTTGACTAGCCATGCATGTCATGTATGAATTTCTATGAGCAAGTTGCATATTTTGGTAGTACTTAACAACGAGTAAATTCGGAGCCCAGGTTACGCTCCGAATCTCAGAACTACATGCCACTGTAGGTTATGTTTGGGACCTCCTCAGTGACTGTCCTCTATGTCCTACGGGGTCCTCATGAGTGATATCACGCCTTTCATGGTTCTACCCTTGACAAGGTATGAACGACCTCCCGACTTGGTTTACTGGTCGGGCTCCATGTGTGCTCATGTGGGGTATGTCGGTTATAGAAATCTCCCACTGTTCCTCATTGTTTTCATGCATGTTATGATTATGTCTTTTTGGCTCAAGTAATGGTTTATGAAGTTTTATGCACTTGCCTCTCGATAGGAGCAGGAGACCTCTCCTGATGTGGTTACGGGTATGTTGCGAGTCTTTCATATTGATGCTTATGCTTTGTTAGATCCGGGAGATACATTGTCTTTTGTGACACCTTACATTTATAGTAGCTTTGGAGTTAGTCCTGAAATTTTGTCAGAACCATTCTCTGTATCTACTCGGGTTGGTGATCCAGTTGTAGCTAGGCGGGTATATAGAGGTTGCCCCATAATAGTATTGCATAGGGTCACCTTCGCAGACTTAGTGGAATTTTCTATGACTGATTTTGATATTATTCTGGGCATGGATTGGTTGTTTGCATGTTATGCTTCTGTTAACTGTAGAACCCAAGTGGTGGAGTTCCATTTTCTGGGTGAACCAACTTTAGAATGGAGGGGTAGTTCAGCGGTACCTGTAAGTCGATTTATCTCTTATCTCAAGGCCATGAAAATGGTTTCTAAGGGTTGTATTTACCATTTGGTCAGGGTTAAGGATGCCACATCCGAGACCCCGACCATTCTGTCAGTCCCCGTGGTATGTGAATATCCTGAGGTATTTCCAGATGACCTACCAGGTGTTCCTCTAGAGAGGGAGACTGATTTTGGGATTGATCTTTTACCCGACACTCAACCCATATCGATTCCTCCCTACAGAATGGCTCTAGCCGAGCTAAAGAGTTAAAGGAACAGTTGAAGGACCTCTTGGATAAGGGTTTCATTAGACCGAGTAAGTCTCCGTGGGGAGCACCAGTGTTGTTCGTTCGGAAGAAAGATGGTTCTCTTCAGATGTGCATTGACTATGGGCAGTTGAATAAGGCTACCGTCAAGAATAGATACCCTTTACCCAGAATTGATGACCTATTTGATCATCTTCAGGGTGCCAAATGTTTCTCCTAGATAGATCTCAGTCTAGGTATCACCAGCTCAGGGTTCGGGAGAGCAACATCCCGAAAACCGCTTTCAAGACTCGGTATGGCCATTATGAATTCGTTGTTATGTCTTTTGGACTTACCAATGCCCCTGCAGCTTTTATGGACCTAATGAATAGGGTATTCAAGGCATATCTGGACATGTTCGTGATCGTGTTCATTGAAGACATATTGATATACTCCAGGAGCGAGGAGGAGCATGTCGCACACTTGTGAGTAGTACTCCAGACCCTCAAGGATAGCCAACTATACGCCAAATTCAGCAAATGGAAGTTCTGGTTGAATTCAATTGCATTTTTGGGACACGCAGTGTCAAGCAAAGGTATAAAGGTGGACTCCTAGAAAATAGAGGCGGTAAAGAACTGGCCCAGACCAGTAAACCCTTCAGAGATTAGGAGCTTCCTAGGCTTGGCAGGTTACTACTGGAGATTCATCGAGGGTTTCTGATCCATTTCAGCGCCATTGACCAGATTGACCTAAAAAAAGATAAAGTTTCAGTGGTCAAAGGCTTTTGAGAAAAGCTTCCAAGAATTGAAGACCCAACTCACCTCAGCACCGATATTGACCCTACCCAAGGGTACGATGGATTCGTAGTACATTGTGATTCTTCCAATGTTGGATTGGGGTGTGTATTAATGCAACATGGGATGGTCGTAGCATATGCCTCTAGACAGCTGAAAATTAATGAGAAGAATTACCCAATCCATGTTCTTGATTTGGCCGCGGTAGTATTTTCTTTGAAGATGTGGTGACGCTAATTGTATGGGGTTCATATAGAAGTATTCACGGACCACAAGAGCTTGCAGTATGTGTTCACGCAGAAGGATCTCAATCTTCGGCAAAGGAGGTGGTTAGAGCTACTTAAGGACTATGACATGCGTGTCCTTTACCACCCTGGTAAGACCAATGTGGTAGCGGATGCACTTAGTAGACTTTCTATGGAGAGTGTGTCGCATGTGAGTGAAGGCAAGAAGGAGATAGTGAAATAGGTGCATCGACTTGCATGGTTGGAGTTAGATTGGTTGACTCGACCGATGATGGTGTGGTTGTTCAGAACAGATCAGAATCATCCTTGGTAACTGAGGTGAAATCTAAGCAAGATGAAGATCCAATATTGGTAAAGTTGAAAGAAGTTGTTCAAAATCAGAAAGTAGAGGTCTTCTCCAAAGGGGGAGATGGTGTGCTTCAGTACCAGGGTCATTTATGTGTTCCCGACGTGGGTAATTTAAGGAGTCATATGTTGATGAGGCTCATGGATCCATATATTCTATCCATCCAGGTGCTACCAAGATGTATCATGACTTTCCGAAAATTTATTGGTGGGATGGCATAGAGAGGGATATTGTAGAATTTTTAGCCAAGTGTCCAAATTGCCAGCAAGTGAAAGTTAAGCATCAGAGATCAGGAGGTGTACTCCAAGATATCAGCATTCCTACTTGGAAGTGGGAATAGATCAACATGGACTTTATAACAGGTTTGCCCTACACTCGGAGACAGTGTGACTCTATTTGGGTCATTGTGGACAGGTTAACCAAGGCTGCTCATTTTCTACCAGTCAAAACCACCGATTCAGCCGAGGATTATGCCAAGTTATACATTCAGGAGTTGGTTAGGTTTCATGGAGTGCCCTTGTCCATCATATCGAATAGAGGTACTCAGTTCACATCTTAGTTCTGGAGATCTTTTCAAAAGGGACTTGGTACTCAGGTGAAGCATAGCACGACATTTCATCCATAAAAAAATGGTCAGGAGGAACGGACTTTTCAAACTCTCGAGGACATGTTGAGAGCCTGTGTGATGGATTTTAATGTTAGTTGGGGTGATCACCTGCCCTTGATCGAGTTTGCTTACAATAATAATTATCACTCCAGTATCCAAATGGCACCATTCGAGGCTCTTTACGTGCGGAGGTGTAGGTCACCCATCGAATGGTTTGAGGTTGGTAAGGCAGCTATGATAGGGTCAGACTCGATTCACGAAGCTATAGTGAAGGTTCAGTTGATAAAGGATAGGCTGAAAATTGCTCAGAGTCATCAAAAGTCATATGTGGATGTGAGAAGAAGACATTTGGAGTTTGAGGTTGATAATTGGGTATTTCTAAAGGTATCTCCCATGAAGGGAGTCATGCGGTTCGAAAAGAAAGGGAAACTCAGTCCCCGCTATATTGGTCCCTACCAGGTTATGAGAAGAGTTGGTAAGATAGCGTATGAGTTGGACTTTCCATCGGAGTTATCTTCATTTCACCCCGTGTTTCATGTGTCTCTTGAAAAAGTGCTTGGTTGATCCATCTTTAGTTGTCCCGGTGGAAAGTGTTGGTGTGAAAAATAGCCTCAATTATGAGTAAATTCCAATTCCAATTTTTGATCGCCAGGTTTGGAGGCTGAGGAACAAAGAAGTAGCTTCGGTGAAGGTGTTATGGAGAAATCAACATGTTGAGGGAGCTACGTGGGAAGCCGAAGCGGATATGATAGCTAAATACCCTCATTTTTTCCCTACCGACTCAGTTTCAGCTTGAGGTATCAGTTTTTGCCCGAAACCTCTAATCAGTTTTCATGTTCAGTTCATGCGCACAAGTTTGTTTTATGATATGGTAAATGTATGTGATGTATGAATTAAGTTCAGTTATGTAGTTCTTTTCAGAGGTAGTCAATCCATCAGTTTTAAGCTTAAATGATCAGTATTTGAATATGGTGATAGCTTGTTTCTGAGTTTTCTGCATGTTTCTAACATTCGAGGACGAATGTTTCCAAGGGGGAGATATGGTTATACCCCAGGAACCTAAGGATCAGACCCGGGAGTCAAAGCGGAGAAAAACTGAAAAATTCTCACCAGAGCTCAGGACGACCCGTGAAGTAGGTCGTGAGGAGTGACCACGAGTCGTAAGGTGACTCATGGTCAGCAATGTTGGCAGGCTCAAGTTGAGGAGGCCACGGGCATGACCACGAGTTGTGGTCAAACCTCACGACTCCTGAGGTCCCCCGTGGTCTGCCTTGGAGGTTTGGTAAGGTTGGAAAGGGAAGTGAAGGCCACGGATGGTGACCACGAGTCATGGTCTAATCACTCGTGGGTTGGAGTGTATGGTAGGTTATGGTTTTGGGTAGTGGGGATCACGGGTGGTGACCTCGAGTCATGGTCAGCCACCACAATTTGTGGGGTCCCTTGGGTATTTTGGGCAGTGAGCATGACGGATCCCGACCACAAGTCGTTCCCCTTGGCAACGACTCGTGAGGTCCCTCGTGGGGGCTGGCAACCAGAAATTTCTGCATTTTTACTAGGAGCATTTTCATAATTTCTAAGTTTTTAAGGCCTAAACTACATTATTTTATGGTCTAAATGGGGTCTTTTAAGGGGGTTAAGTTAATGTTAAGCCTCATTCATGCATGTAAGAGTATAGAGAGGAGATTTGAAGGTGATTCAAGGTGTTCTTCCTCAATTCCTCCAAATTCCATCTTGGGCTTTCGAGGGAAGACTAGAATCAGTTGTTCTAGGTATGTGGGGGTTTTAATGGAAGGTTTAGTCCCCACTCATGCCCAATTTCTCCCTAATATGTGGTTATGATTACTAAATTCTTATGAGTCTTAGCCCAATTGCATGATTCTTCCAAAATCGATATGAATACGTTGTAGCATGTCTAAATTATGGGTTCGAGTTATTGGGTTGTTTTTACTTGTTTTACTCAATGTTTTGTTGATCTAATGTTTAAAAATCTTAAGTGACCAGTCATGAGGTTTTCTATTGATGTTCATAGTTATGGTGATCCTTCAAGCATAATATGAATTTTCGAATCTTAAGAATGTTTTCAATTACCCATGTTAATATGACCATGTTTTCTATAAATTCAAGTTTTTCAATTATGTATGGATATTGGGCAATGCCTACATGTTGATTATGATTCATGAATTATGATTTTGACCGACCCACGGGCCCGATTTCATGGCTAGTCTTACGAGTTCTCAAGCATGTTATGATTATCACGATTTGACTAGCCATGGGTGTCATGTATGAATTTCTATAAGCACGTTGCATGTTTTGGGAGTAGTACTTAAAACTGAGTAGGTTCGGGGCCAAGGTTACGCCCCAAATCTCAGAACTACTTTCCACCATAGGTTATGTTTGGGACCTCCTCAGTGACTGTCTCCTATGACCTACGGGGTCTTCATGAGTGATATCACGCCTTTCATGGTTCTACTGTTGGCAAGGTATGAACGACCTCCCGACTAGGTTTACAAGTCGGGCTCCATGTGTGCTCATGTGGGTATGTCGGTTATAGAAATCTCCCACTGTTCCTCATTGTTTTCATGCATGTTATGATTATGTATTTTTGGCTCAAGTCATGTTTTTTGAAGTGCTTTCTCTCATGTTACAATTATGGTGGGTTTACGAATGTTTTGGAAAACCTTGAGCCTTATTGCATACTTCTGATTTCAGTGTTTACAATCATGATGTCCTACTCTTATGAATCTTGTGTATTTAAATGTTGTTTTACATATTTTGCATACTCGGTACATTCCAAGTACTGACCCGCATACTTTCTATGGTGTATTGTTTTATGATACAGGACCCGATTCTCAGGTTCAGCCTCGATCTTAGCTTACTCCTGGAGTTTTCTCTCATTCAGTATTGGTGAGTCCTCATGTTTCGAGGGTCTTATGTTCATATTCTAGCTTCTTTCAGTTTCAGTACTTAGGGTTAGTTGGGGTATTGTCCCATCAACCCATCTATCATGAATAGAGGCTTTTCAGACTATATGTAGAACTCAGCTATTATGTATGAATCATGTATCGTTGTATTTTCTATTTCATGTCATGATGTCCTCTATATCATGTTATCATGTTATCATGTTATGTCTTCCGCATAATGTGAATGGTTTAGATGTATGCTCACGCCATGGATCGACTTGGAGTCTCTCGGGACTCCTTGTCCCGTATTTATGATCTAGGTGTACTCTCGGATCATGACACGTTCTCATTGTAGGCCAGGTGGGCCATATGGCATAGTTCATTTGTCATTTTATGGTTTCTACAGCCTGTTGTGTTCCTTTTAAATTGGTCTGTAAATCAATGTTTGTTTCTGATGTCATTTTCTCTGGTTGTTTAGTAAATATGAAGTCGAACCTTGATGGTTCTGGCTTGTTGTAGTTAGATTTATTGGAGAAGGTGCTCGATCAAGTGCGGCACAGTGTTCCAGTCACACCTCCTCGGGTTTGGTGTGTGACAACGGTGATATATTGTTTATTTTTGAGACTACTCATATATTAATTCAAATTTCTTCTTTATATTGGGGAAATGTGATTAAATAGATATTTGGAATAAACCTTTCACCTTATCCTCGAATGTTATTCATGTTTTCATTATATGCACCTTATATTACATCTGTTATACTCGAATGATGCCTATATATCAAAATTTTAAGTTGATATGAACTCACTTTGATAGATTGAGAATTTGAAGCATGAAGAATCTGGGCTTGAAGAAAATGATGAGCAAGTTGAAGTAATTGAATGTTAAAGAACAAGTTGAAGAACAAGCAGAACCTATTCTCTTTTTTGTTTGGGTTGTTTTTATGTTTTGTTTTGTACATGTTATAACTTTATTTCCCCTTTTGTTAGGAAATAGATAGTTTAGAAGAGTATAGTTATTTTTTGATGCGATACTATAGTTCTTTGTAATTAACCATGAAATTTTAATGGAAAAATAATTTTTTTGTGTATTATCAAATGTCTCTATGTGCTTGAATTCATATGAAAAACAAAATACCATTTTTTGGATGTTAAAGGTTCACAAGCAATTAGAGAAGGTCAAATTCAGTCGCTATACATACTTATAATAATTAGATTTATTTTCATCATTAAAGGGTTTTAACGATCGAAATCATATTTAACAAAGGGAAAATTTTCTTGTTAAAAAGGAATATAACAACCGAAATTTATGTCGTCGCTAAAGAATCTTTGATGGCTGGATTCTCAATTCGATTGTTAACTTTTAATGTCAAGACTTTTAGTGATTGACAACGACCAAATAGTTTTCATCGTTATTGACCTATAGCAACCGAATTTGGACTTATAATGTTTAAATTTTCCCTCGTTAAAAGCCTTTTTCTTGTAGAGAGATATGTCTTTTTCAAGCATTCCTACATCTCCTTGGTTGTAGAAGAACCTACTATAAGATACATGTTTTCTTCAGTAATAGTACCTGAGATCCATGTCCTCAATAGTACATCCTTTATTTTTTTTTCCCAGTAGTTATCCTCATTTTCCTTCTCTTTTGTATACTTTTCCTTCCCATCTGTAACAGATGAATCACCCTTGTTCGGTTTCTTTTCCTTGATCAAATTTGTTACCTCCATGAGCTGCATGATCCAAGTTCTCCAAATCAAATAATTTATGAGCTTAAGCTTGAGCGGATAGGAAATAATAAGCGGTGCAGGGAAGGGGCTGACAGCGACAAAGAGATTGTATTTGGGATCATTTCTAGGAGATCTTGAGAGAGTTAATTAGGAAGCTTTACCTTGTCTTTAAAACTGATACCACATAGAAAACATAGTATATAAAGGAGTCATAGAGGCTGAAAGATACTTATGTATTTTGTATTTGTCAATCATAAGAACAATGCATCTTATATAGGCTATGCATGTGTAGAGATTGTGATAAACTCTTAGAGTTCTACTAG
>JACEIK010001961.1:180149-192040 GCA_018107945.1 Datura stramonium
CTTTTAAATATGTCATAATATTCTTTATAACTTAAAAAAAAATAGAAATATATTTTTTTTAAAGAACAAAATAGTAACAAAATAATATCAACCAAAGTGAAATCGAAAAATGATTTAAAGGACCTTTAAATTTTACTCTCCTTTTTTTCCATTTTTTTTTTAACAAGGAAGATATAAAGTGGATTTTGAGATAAAAACCATGGATGCCTTTTTCAGTTATCTTGAATAGTAGTTTCCTTATAGAAATTAACTTTTAATGAGCAAAAAGTTTGGCCATTTCCAACAGAAACAGTTGGTAATGTGAAAGATTATGGGGCCTTTATTACAAGGTTCCGAGTGGGCATGATGAGCTTCCACGCGGGCTGCCCATCGACATCGACATTAAAAACAAAAATAAATACATAAAAATTGAATAGGTGTTCAGATTAAGTTGGAATAACTCATCATTTAATCCTTACTTTAAATCCAACAAGTGAGGTTTAATTTGCTGTTAGAAAGTTACACCTATTGATTTGATTTTAAAAATTTGATTCCTCAACGTGATAATGACTTCCTCTACTTTTATTTTTTACACACTCTTTATAAAAAAGAAAAAATAATAATAATATGTTTTTAGTTGTACGTTTAGTAATTTTTTATTTACCAAAATCAATTCACATTTTTTATTCACGATCACCCTCACTATGAAATATATGATTAAATGTCTCAATCGCTGGATTTATCTCGGGTTCATAAACAAATGAATAATATCAAACAAAAGATGAAATTAATTAATCATGAGTGTTATTTTAACTATTTTGGCCTTTATTTCAATTTTTCGATGTAGTCACAACTCCTTCGTTACATTAATGTGTCATCACTTAGATAGTGAGATGTCGTTTTAATGTTTTTATTTTTTTAATTTTTTATTTTTAATTAAAAAAGAAGTAGTGATAACTGTAAAAATACTTAATGCATTTAATTCCACTAAGAGAAGACATCTCAACTTAGCTATNGCCCGGGGTGTTGATTCAGGAGTCCTCCAGACTCAGGTACAATTACTTAATGCATTTAATTCCACTAAGAGAAGACATCTCAACTTAGCTATTTAACGTACGACTACTATAAAAAAGGTCATAGATGACAGATGAGAATCGGCAATTTTATGCTTAACAACTGTCAGAATTGAAGGAGTTATATAACGTTGAAAAGGGTGGATATAATAGAATTATATTCAATAGATAAACAATGTTAAATTTAGAAAGTTATTTCAAATTGTGAATGCCATGAAATAAGCACTTTTAATTTGTGATGGTTAATCCAATGCGGAGGAATATATTAAATTTGACGATCACGTGTATCATGAAAAAATAATTTAAACAGAATAAAAAATGACGTAAATTCCACATAAGCAGCGTGACTGACATGTGGATCATTGAACATCACCATAATTTACGATTATCTGTGACAAGTTGAATTTGAGCATTGTGTGCCTCAATTTCTGTACTCCAATTGGCGTCCAAGTCACAAGTGGTAATGCTAAATTGCTCCAATCTTGTCCTTACTCAAGTACTCTTTTCAAAATATCCGTCATCATTCTTGAAATGTCTTCATGGTGATTCTTATACACTCCAAGTTGTTGAGATAGATCTATCATCTATTTTTGTCTTAAGATCTCCACTTTTTAAACTTTTTATCCATGTTGAGACTCATTTAAAACTTGTAGAAATCCTTCCATGATGTAGACGACTTCATTGCCACCTCATTCAAAGCTTGTACGTGATATTGTTGTTATTGAAAAATATGTTTGTTCTATTTCTTGAGTTTATTGGTTGTCTTACTTGGGTTGAATTATGACTTGTGGACTGAGTGGAACTCAGGTTTATTTCTTGTCGAAGATCCCGTGTTCCCAAGTATGAAATTCTGGATTCCTGTTGTCACCTTATATGTTGGACTTGGTTGTTTGGCATTCTCTTGTTTCCTAAGGCCGTTATTCTATCTTCTATATGTTGTTCTGTATGTTCAAATTCTTACTTTTCTATCGCCTTACAAAGTGTCGAGATTTTGCGACACATTTGTACTTCATTTCAAAGAGTTTTGCATGTATTTAAGTACTAATTTAAGTTAGTACTCACACTATTTTTCTATGTTTCAGGAATTCCATAATTTTATGAAAGGAGGGGCAAAATTCATTGAAGTATGCAAGGTACATAAAAAAGACGGACCGCACATCCAAGATGCGGTCGGCACTTCTAACTACAAGTTGATCCAAAGAGTGTCACAACATTGTATGCAAGAGATCGCTCAAGATACAGTTCACATATTCAGAATGCATACTGTCAATTGAATTACATGCTCCAAACCAATCTATCAAGTGAAGAAATTGACACAAATAAGTACGGACCATCTCTTCAAAAGACGGTCTTTCAGTCAAAAGATGAAAAGCATCGAGGCAAAATGCAATTTTAAATGAAGATTTAATAAATGAACCGCACTTTCAATAATGTAGTCCGTCCGTGCGACCTGTGCCCTCCGAATTTGAATTTTAATAGGGGTTTTGGAGCTTAGTATAAATATTTTTTTTGAATTTTTTTGGAGATTCTGGATAGTTTAAATTTTTAGAGTTAGTTTTCATAGTTTTTTGCAATCCGTTGAAGAAACCCATTGTAGTTGAAGGACTCATTGAAGTTTAATTGATCAATTCAAGGTTTCTCGCTTTTCTCATAGCGTAGTAAGTGATCATACTTAATTCAATGCTTTCCTTTCCTTCTTTTGCTATGGGTAGCTAAACGCTGATCCGGGGTTGTGAACCCAATGGATTTGTGAATCCTATTAATCTTAATTAGGAGGAATGATTATGGGTTTGCTAATATTTGATTGATCTATAGTCATCTAATCATACCAAATTGCTTCAATTGTGCTTGAAAGACCCAATTAATATTTGGATAGCATCAATTAATAATGACCCAAGGCTTTCAACCTTGTTTAATGGATTCAACTAGATATAGGATGAATTCAATTGGCAAATTGTAATCAGTTTTGATTTGAATTCTAATCAATTAGAGAAAATTAATATAGATTGACATTATTGGGATTGTTGTAAGATACCTAGCAATTACCTAAGTAGATTGCTTGCATATTTATGAGAAGCTCATTATCATTACTTCCGGTTGAGTAATTTAGGCGGATCAATCCTATATAGGGATACTTCCCTAGAACTTTTTCTCGATTGATTAAATTTTAATCATCATAATTTTACTTTAACTATATCATTACCACTAACGTGACTAATTATCAATATTCATATCATATTTGTATTATCTGATAATTGTGGATCTAGACAAAGTCCTTGTGGATATGATCTCAACTCTTTGTTGGGTTGTTATATTGCATCGACCGCGTTCACTCTCCTTAGTGAGGTGGATTCTGGGGCGATATCATATTTTTTTGCACTTTTGTTAGGGACTTTGGCATTAGGTCCTATCTAGAAATTTAGATTTTAGTGTATTTGAGTTAATCTACTCTATCACACTTATTTTGGTGTGATTGTGAAACAGGTGAGCAACTAAACTATCCCATTTGGGAGATATGATAATATTTATAATCTGTTACTTTGGGAAAATGATGAAATGTGTGGATATCCAAAGGACATAACAGGCTATCCTCCTAAGCACTAACATTCACCATATCAGGAGTATATTTTTATGCAAGGTATCAAGGAATTATGCACACTTAGCACAAAATGAATGACATAATCCATATTATTATAATTAAGACCAATGTTTTCAATCTTTCGGCTTCTATGATTATTGAATGTCACAACCGCAATGTCAACATGACCTATGTAATTGGTATGAACAATGCAATCAGGTTCAGGATTGAAACTCACAGCGCATCTTTGACCAAGAGGGCTCTAGGCTAGAAAATATACTCAATTAGGTTTATAGAATCAATATGAAGAAGAAGCCATTCTCAAGAATATGACTAATATGGTGAGTGCTCGTACGGAGTCATTTTAAAGACTTCAACATCATATGAGTCATATTCTTGACAAAAATAAACAAGCACCTATTGAGTTTGATGATGTTTCTATGGATGACATGGAAGACTACTCCGCATATTGTTTATAAGTAATGTAGAGTGGTAGAGTATTACAATCAAACCTTGACAAGCATATGGAAGGAAAGACTATGGATGAAGATGAAGCAAACTCGACCATGGGGTAGCAAATGAGGAGGTGGTGGTTGATAATTCTATTGAAGAGGAGGTTAAGGATGAAGTGGTGGAGGACTCTATGCCTTTACTACAACATCCCAATCCTCCTTCTCCTTTCCCTCAAAGGCTGATGAAGACGCAAAAATGAAGTAGTACCTTGAAATGCTGAAGCAAGTGTCCTTGAGTATTCCATTTATTAAAGCTTTCAAGGAAATGCTAGGATTTGTAAAATATCTCAAGGAGCTTGTGATAAAGAATTGAGTACTCCAAGATGAGGTGGTCCCCATCATTCATAGAGTCAGTGTCATTATTTTAGGCACGGTAGTAGTGAAAAAAGGTGATCCTTAAGCATGCACTATTCCATGCATGATGAAAAAATAAAATTTCACCAAAGCTTTGTATGATAACGGGGCGAGTATCAATTTAATGCCTCATTCAATCTTCAAGAGCACTAGACTAGGCATCCCTCGACCCACTAGCATGAGACTACAGATGGCGGACCGATCAATCACAAGATCGGTAGGGATCATTGATGATGTATTTGTACAAATTGGTACGTTCATGATCCTATATGATTTTGTCATTTTCAACTCTGATGTTGATGTTGAGGTCCCTATCATGTTGGGGAAACCATTCTGTACACTGACAAGGCTATTATGGGCTTGAAACAAAATGAGATCATGTTCTGAATAAATGATGAAAAAGTTATATTTTAAGATGGAAGAGGAATGAAGTTGCCCCGAGAATTTACGTGTATATCTGTGATTGATGAGATAGAAGAAATGGAGGAAGAAAAAGGATTAAGCATGGAGAAAAGTGACTTAGATAGTGTCTTGGCAACTATCTTGGGAACTCATGATATATCTGATTATACGGATGAGTACGAGGGAACAATGAATACATTTGAAGGGCTTGGATACTATTCCTACAAGCTAAGAAAGCTTTCACTAGAACTTGAAAATCGATCAACCCCTCCGGTCAAGCCTTCCATTGAAGAGCCCCCAAAATTGGAGCTCAAGCCACTACCATCCCATTTGTGCTACAAATTTTACTACAAAGTTTTGGGACCCAAAAACACATTTTCAGTTATCGTGTCCTCTTTCCTCATGGAGGAATAGGTGCAAAAAAATGCTCAAAAAGCTTCAAAAATACAAGAAATTCATTGGTTGGACCATTTCCGATATCAAAGGTATTCCTTCAGGCATTTGTGAGCATAAGATCTTACTAGAAGAAGGTAGCCATTCTAGCATAGAGCACCAAAGGTGGTTAAATCCTTCTTTTCTGATATCAAAGGTATTCCTTGAGGAATTTTTTAGCATAAGATCTTATTAGAGGAAGGTAGCCATTCTAGCATAGAGCACCAAAGGTGGTTAAATACTTCTATGAAAGAAGTTGTGAAGAAGGAAATTATTAAATATCTAGATATAGGAGTTGTTTATCCCACTTTCGATAGTAAATGGGTTAGCATAATGCAATGTGTTCCAAATAAAGAGGGCATGATGGTGATCAAAACTGAAAGAAATGAGTTGGTACCAACTAGGACTGTCGCTGGATAGAGAGTATGCATGGATTACCGCAAGCTCAATGCTGCCACTTGCAAAGATCACTTTATAATGCTTTTCATTGATCAAATGTTGGATCGGATCTCGGGAAGAGAGTATTATTTCTTGCTTGATGGGTATTCTAGGTATAATCAAATTAACCTTACATTTCCAGATGAAGAAAAAACCACTTTCACATGTACTTATGAGACTTTTGCATTTAGTAGCATGCCCTTCGGTCTAAGTAATTCTCCAATTTTAGAAATAAGGATCACACATAATAAATGAACACAAGATCAAGAGAGAGGAGAGAGACACTCGACTCTCACAAAGACGTTCACAAATTAGGTCACAACTATAATATGCTTGCCTTTTTCCTCAATTGCCTCTACTTTTTGGAAATTCAGGTTGAGATTACATAAGGTCTTTCTAAGCTTGTAATGTTGGTTCACAGGGCTGGTAGGATACAAATATGAAATTTAGTGACTCGATACTATTCTTGAACACTACATCACATTTTTATTTCCCTTTTCCTTTTGTTCCCTTGTTTTTATTCCCTTTATTTCCTTCACATCTTCCTATCCAAGGAACTTTTTGTGAGCTTATTTTATTTCTCTTTTACTTTTTTCTTTCACTTTTTCTATTCCTATTTCTTTTCTTGAAAAATAGTCAAACTATTCATTTCTACCATCTTCTTTCTTTTTCACCTTCTCAACCCCAAGTTACACTTTTTCATATCATCACAATATTTCATAATGTCAAGAGGATGAGTTCAAAGAGGATCAACTAATAATTAATTTTAGTTTTATTGTGGTTGATCAAGAAAAAGAGTCATAGGCTTAAATGCGAGATTAGGAATATATATATCATTTGGTAGGATCATATAGGAAAATGGGGCTTGTGAAACACAAAGAAGACCTAAGTTCATCTGTACAACCCATAATCAATCCTAAGCTATAACATGAATAACCAGACAAGTTTTAGAGTATGACCATAACAAATGAACAAATAAAATTCCTCACAACATATTGGCGCATGGATGAAAAATAGACTAATTATTTCTACTCTCAACTAGGTAATCAACTCCATAATTATCATAAGTAAACTTTAAAAAATAGATNCAACTAGGTAATCAACTCCATAATTATCATAAGTAAATACCACAAACAGAGGTAAACATGTCAATAGAAAACAGTTGCGGCAAAAATTTTGGAGGGGGCGATTTCTTCTTTTCAAAGAACCAAACATTTATGTGATAAGCTCAATTGCCACCACCATCTAAGTCAAAAGTACTTTATTCAACCTAAAACAACGCGGACATAGAGTGGTACCCTTAAAAAAGTTCTCTAGCAATCTATCATCAAGACCAATCACTACGACACTTAACTACATTATCTGGCAGATTTTACAGAAATTATGCCTCCTGTGAAAGAACCATGGCTAAAAAATCTGAAAGAACTCTAACATCTATAAACAGAAAATAACAAATATATCTAAACTAACTACAAAAGCAAGAAAAGGTTATACACAACACATCACAATCATATGAAACTTATCAAAAATCAATATTCATTACAAAGAAAGAGCCATATCAAGTAATCGTTACAAGACCAAAATACCCCAAACGTCCAACTCAAAAATATATATTCTTTACAAAGTGTCCACAAATCCATGCAAAAATAATAAACATAGAGGATCGAAACTCCCTGCGGTGCTCGTGCTAGTCTGAACCATGCGTGAGAATATCAAGGACGATGGTTGGGATAGTAGGAATGTCTATAGCTGAAGTTCCTGCCTCTTTGTAAATGTGAGCCTGAATCCTTAGGTAAGCAAGGGACTCCAACTTTGCATCTAATATCTTTATAGCCTTGGTAGGATCCACATTAGAGTCATCCTTCTTCTAGATGTCCTCCTCATCTATCACTCCTTCCATCTCCATCAATGGTATATTACTTGTAGCTTGTGGAGGGGTTGGGCCTCTAGGTGGTGAATGACTAGGAGAAGGAGCTCCGGCGGCGCACCTTCAGTGGTAAGGTCTTGGGTGTTGAAGTATTGGGAATGAAGCTTCCTACGAGGGAACTATGGCAGGTGGGGGTCTAGTAGGTAAGCCCTGAAGATTGGAAATAGGCCAGGAAATGTCATTGGTTGGCAACTCCATCTCCATGTCTTCTATTATAGGATCTCTATCCTACAGCTCAATCACCCACTGGGCTGGTCTCTTCTAAATCATCTTTGAGGTTCCGCACCTCTTGTCCTGAGCCCCTCTCTAACTGTGTCACTCGAGCCTCAACGGAGTCAAGGCTCAACATCACGATCTCCTAGGTGACATGTAGTGAGTCTTGTAGTGGTTGTAGCACCTATTTTGTCAATGGCGTTGGACACAAATGTTGCTAGCTCATATATCAACCTAGTTGTTGCCTCTCTTATCTGTCTAATAAAGTTTCCATGCTCAAAAAATTCTTCCGAGTAAGGAGTGTTGTCCTAGGTGTGGTAGTAGTCCGGATAGGATCGACAGAAGTTGTGACTGGGGCTATAATGGATGAACCATATCCTTGAGGAGCAAGCTTAGCTGGGAGTAGGTTTGTAGTGGCTAGTAGCGAAAGCATGGTTGTTCACTCTGGAACCTCAGAAGTGACCCCCACAATACAGGACTCATCCCCAACTGGTATTGGAGCTCCAAGGTGTAGAGAAAGTGTAATCAGTGCCTCATCCCTCATCTTGGTGATACCTACCACCTACTTGGCCTCTGTGTATATATCCTCCTTTTGAAGTGCGGACTTTTTCCCTTGGGTACAATGTAGTGTCGAGGCATGGGCATGACAGTGAAGTGGTCGTTTGTAAAGCCCTCTCCTTAATCTCATTGGCCAATATATGGCCAATTTCATACTCTCCTCTTGTCCATTATGGCCACTATTACCAATTCTCGACCATATGTCAAGGTGTTGTCACTATTCATAGGACAAATGCGATTGATAATTTTATTCCACTAGAACTTGGCCTAAAGCTTTAGGTCCCTCTTGTAGATAGGAGTTGTGTGGGTGGTAGCCAATGTCAACGAAGATCTAGCAATAACTTTTATCATCCATAGTCGAACACTCACCCATGACTCAACCTTTTCATCATAAGATGTGGTGCCAATAGCCATGTAATCATCTTCCAAGTACTATTAGTTTATCACCTAGGGAGAAGCTATGTACTTCTCTAACTAGCACATAATCAAGCGGCTCAACTAGTGATCTCAATTTGGGATTTATGTCCTAGAGTGCAGCACAATAGTTAGCATAGAACTCTCAGCCAAGAGTTTGACAATATCTATCAGGAGAGCAAAGGAAGAATTCAAACTTCTAGTATCAGAGCTGCTCTAGAATCTTTTGGTATAGATCTAACTCGATGGAACTTATTGCTTTTTTCTCTGTGATACAATGTCAGGGATCGCCACTATGATATTCCTGACCCTCTTGATATCACACTTGGGACCCTTTCACGACCCATCTAACCCCAATTGTGTCCTTTCCAAATTTTTTTTGAGCTTAGCTTGATTAACTTGGGGGCACTATGGTGCTCAATGGGTTACCCCCACTTGCACTGGTAGCTCTACTACTCAGTCCTTCGATAAGGACTCATCAGAGGAGACTGAGATCTGATGCCCTCAAGTTTTATTAGAGGCTGCAACGTGAGGAAACTACAACCCATAGGATTGAGAAACGATCCGTAGGATGAGTTGTGGCACCTGGCAGAGTGTAATTTTTCCTGCGTTTTAATTAGGGTAATATCACAATTTCTAAGCTCCTAATCCCTAAAATACATCATTTTAAGCTCAGTTAGGGGATTTTTAAGAGGGTTAAATCTATTCTAACCTATGCCCTCCCCATGCATGCAAAACTAGAGGATTCCTAAGGAAGATCAAGCTTTGAACCCTCCAATTCCTTCTCCAATACCTTCTCCAATTCCTTTGGGCTTTCAAGGAAGAGTGTAAGACAAGATTACCCAGGTATCTAGGGTTATGAATGGGAGTATTCATTCACACTCATGCTCAAATCTTCTTCTAAATTCATGAAATTCAAGGTTGATGAATTTATGGGGTTTTAACCCAATTTGTGAAATTCTCTAAGTATCTATCATGGGTAAATCTTATGCATGTTTCTAATGTTGTTTTAAGATTCATGGGCATGTTTTATAGTGATTTCAATTACAAATTATGATTTCAAAGTTTTACCAATATGATGCCCATTTAGTAAAGTTCATGAAGAGCTGAGATTATGATCTATGTTTCAAGTATGATGAGATGTCTATGATAAAAGTATGATTTTGAATTACCCATGTCTATATCCATGATTTTGACTATCAAGTCTATTTCAAAGTATGTTTAAGTTTTGGGCAAACACATATGATCAAGTATGTTCATAATTTACTTCAATTTCACATTATTAGCTTACCGCATGGTTTTGGAGTCTAGACTCCCACTTTTTTTTAGCTTTTTGTATGGTTTGAGTTGAGGATCCTCATGATATGTCTTCAGAATATGCATGTACTATTATAATTCAGCTTCGTCCCAAGATGATTGTTCAACTTTATTGAAAAATGATGGAGAGCATATGTATATTTTTGGGAGTAGTGTTTAGCACCAAGTAGGCTAAGGGTTCAGTTAACCCCATGGCTCAGAATTACGTGCCAACATTGTTATGATCGAATTCATAGGGACCTCCCTTATTAGCTTTCCCTACCCTCGAGGGGCCTTCAGCTTGATATCGATGTCATGGTAGCGCCCTTAGCCCTGCAAGGCTTTTGATGGCTCTTCCCACTTGAGTGTAATAATAAAGACCACGTAATCTCTATCGTGGTAATGTCAGTTATATGACGAGTCTCCCATTGTTCCTCATGATTTCAGTAATGCATGTTCGTTAGTCATGATATTATGTTTTCAGCAGGTTTGACCCACTGTTCAGTCTTACTTAGAAGTATCTGTTTTAGCTTGGGTCATTCGAATCAGTTATGATATTCAGTTATGTTTAAATCATGTTTTTAGATAACAACATGCAAGCTTTACTCTCAGAATCTTATGATGAATTGTTTTATGATATGCATGATTTCAGCTTTACTTACTTTGTTATTTCACTTACCTTGCATCCTCAGTACATTTAAAGTATTGACCGCATACACTATGCTGTATCATTTCATGATACAGGATCGAACGTTCAGGTTCAGTCCCGCTGCTAGCCAGTTTCTTAGAGTATCAGCATATCCAGCTATTGCTGAATCCTCATCCTTTGAGGATCTTCTTATTAGTTCGTTCTCAATATCTTTAGTCTTAGTTTAAAAGTGATTTTGTTGGGGTGTTGTCCCATCAACTCCTTAGATATTAGAGTCCTATAAGACATAGTATGTTTTTAACTTCGGATTAGTGTTATGTATTCCATTCTTTAGATGTTATTGAATTTTTAGACTTTTGCTATTTGTAAATGTTAGTTTCTACATTATTTATATTGAGCTTTAGCTGTCATGTTCATGCCATGGGTCGACTTGGATCCATTTATGATTCTAGGTTCTGTGTCTAGATCCGTTCCTGTGTTCGGGTCATGACAAACTTGGTATCAGAGCATTAAGTTTTGAAGTGACCTAGGGTGTCTAAAAGCCGCGTTAAGTAGAGTCCTTTTCATGGGTGTGAAGCGTGCCCACAATTATGATGAAGAGGCTATGAAATATTTTAGAAAATTTCTCTTCTTTCATGATCTATGTCGTGTGATGAAATGTCCCTCTATCCTTCTAACTCGTGCTATACGCATTTGAAAAATCATGCCTTCTCACCGAGTTAATGGAAGAAGGAAGGAAAATGGAAATGGCCATGAGAATAGCAACAGAGATGGGCACCACCAGGCCCCACCAACCCCCGAGGATCGTGTGCCCAAGCAGGTTTCCCATGCTGAGTTTAGGGCAGCCATCCAGATGTTGGCACGGGCATTGACCGCCCAAGTCAACCATAAGGCGGTAGTGCATGTTCCCTAGAATTAGAATGCGCTAGCGGCAAGAATCAGGGACTTTCTCAGGATGAACCCTCCAGTGTTCCTCAGATCGAAGGTGGACGAGGATCCATACGAGTTTATTGATGAAATCCAAAAGATCACTCGGATTATGGGGGTGACAGGGGAGGAGTGTGCA
>JACEIK010001961.1:213291-229289 GCA_018107945.1 Datura stramonium
ATGATATAACATTTCTGAAATAATCTGCTGGGACTTATGCTGTTTTACTAAGTTTCATGCGAAACACGATATAATATTTCTAACATGCTTACTAAATTTCCTACTGAGATGCAATACTATTTCTGAAATACGCTACTGGAATTTATACTGTTTTACTATACTAGGACAACTAACTTATCGAAAGCAACTGGCTTTACATACCTCGACTGCCGTCTTTCTAATTAACTGGCGTAGCTCGACTAAAATTCAGCTATTCTCCCCAACTGTAATCATATTCACGAAGGATTAGAATTAACTTCATTAATATATTGGAGAAAAACAATACTATATATATAACTTACTGACTATTCTTCGACTTATCGAAGAATGGTCGAAAATTCGTAATTTCTCGGAAGTCTAGAAGGGAGAAATACTCACTTCAAGCCTAGGAGTGTATTAACATTAGTTTGGAGCAATTCCAATCACTTTGACTTGGCGGGTCGATGCTCCGCCGGGCGAATTTCACGAAACTAACTCCGTAGGAATGCTACCTGCAGTTTTATACTTCGGTACCTGAAGTTAATTTGAGTTTGGACTGTGTTTGACGGCGTAATCGGACGAATATTTATGTTGAACCCTCGTTCTCCTCTGTTTTCTGGTTGTTTCTACTAGAAATAAAATGAAAAGTGACTTAAAAACGAAGTGGAAGACCTTTATATACTTGAAGCCACTTGCATAGCAACGTGGCACGCTGGCCATGTGCCAATTTGGCTCCGTGCCATGCTGGCCATCGTGCCATCGTGGGAGGAGGTGCCTCCGTGCCACGTTGCTCCCTTTTGGCAACACGGTTCGGCCTCTCTTGCGAAAATCCCACTTGGCACCAGTTTGGCTCTTCCGCGCTCCTTTCAATATATGGGCATTCTAAAACTCCCAACCAATATGCAATAGGCCAACTGGCAAGAAACTACGGGTGTAATAAGACATATGTTAGGGCGTTAGTACTTTTCTTTTTGAATGATTTTTTCATTAATAACTAATTAATTAGGTGGATAGTGGGACATGATAGTCTGTGCTCATTGAATAATACAAGCAACCTAAAATGGTTGCGAATTATTATTTTAGTTGCATGGGTGATCCCGTGAGGATAAAATAACCCCCCCGCCCCTCCTAACTGTTTTGTAGAACTACGTAGGCGCCTCTTTGAGGTTCAGTCAAATCCTTAAATTCTTAGTTGTTTGTCTTATTATTATTTGTTTGTCGTATAATTCATTTGAACAATAATGCCTCTTTCCCTATACATTGTTTCAATCTTTCTTTTCTCACTAATTTTAATTATTTGTTCTTCATTTAGTTCATATAAGTTATTATAAGTCTTTCAAAAATATTATTGAAAATTAGTTTATAATATCATTTTATTATTTTATTATATTCTTTTTAACCACTAAGTTATTTTTAGGCTCAATAATTCATCGACATTCGTTGCTCGCTAATTCTCCTACGTAATTAATGAATCCGGCTGGGAACCACATTTGTGGACCTCGAAAGGTTCCTAACACCTTCCTTTTGAGGTAATTTGAACCCTTACCCGACTCTAGTGACCTAGGCTAGTTAATTAGAATTATTTGTGTAATTAGTTTAGTAAGGTGCCCTAACACACCATAATTCGTTAGGTGGTGACTCTTCTTTTTTTTAGCCTAAAGGAGTTGTCACATGCCGAATTCTGCTTTTCGCGAGAAAAATGGGGTGCAACAGCATGGAAACTCTGCTGGGGATTATAGACTCTAACCATAACGTGTTTGTTTTTCTGTGGGATCTTTTTTTTTTTTTTGAGTTTAAAAAAAATCTTTTCCTTTTTCTGTTTATTTGTTTTCTTAGTAAGTCAACTTATCAAATTCAATTCCTTTTCCCACTTATTTGTTTTCTTGTCTAGTTTCCTCATATATGTTTCATTATATAAGAATGAAGTTACTAATAATTTTCTTTCTTTTTGTTTCATTCATTGTCTAATTTTTTATGTATAAGTTGTAGTTATTATCTTAATTAATTGGCTAATTATTAACTGCTTTCCTTAAATTTTCATTTTCGCACACATTCCCCCCACTTGGAAACCTTTCACTGTCATACATTTGATAATGGTTGCGTGGTTTCATGATCGTTCACTATTAAAACACCCTCCGAGGAATGACTCATGATCTGGTCGATCAGCGGTGCGTCGACGGTCATGAGCTTTCTCACTCTCGAGTTGTCCGCTTGGGGGAACCGTGTCATACTTATTCTTATTCTTAGATCTTGACTGTGTATGCCTTTAATAAGAAATACGCATCATCTCAAACCTAGACAATCGCGACGTCCATGGCACGTCAAGATTTAATGAAACTTTGCCTTGAGTCTTAAGGGATTCTCTATTCTGAAAATGACGTCTTCATAATCTATGTGCATTTAATTTTTCCCTTTCCATTATCTCCTTCTCTGTTTAAATTATTATATTCTTCCATGTTTAATTATTTTCCTTATTCCCTTTCCTTGCTTAAAATATTTTCTTCCATTTTTAGGTTTTCCTATTTCTTTATTTGTTTGATTTATTTTTCTCCTCTTATTACTTGATTAATTTGATGCAACTATCCCTTTACTTATTTATGTGACATAATGGATGATTTATTTTATCCATAAATTTTTTATTTTCTGTATTTACTTTTATTGCTTCATTATATAATTGTTGCATTTCTTAACTTCTTATTGTGTGTACATGATAATTATTATAGTTTTTCATTACGCTCATACTTCTCCTACTTGGAAAATTATCACAATCACACACTATACGCGTGAGTTGTGCTTTACACTTCTCCGAATTTATTTTAAAAGCCTATTTAGAGAGTTGACATATACATGGGGTGAATGGATACTTTTACTACTCTATGACCACATGCCTTCTCGCATAAGAAAATCTTTCAGTCCATGTCCACCCAACTTTTAGGAATTTATCTTAAATCATGCATGCATTATCCTTAGGAGGTCTTGATATCCTTCATGTATTAAGACCATTAGATTGACTTTTCCCAAAGTCCAAAGAGATTTATAATCTCAAAAAGGATATTTTCATGTCTATTTGCATTTTTAATTTGAGAGGTCAATATGCATAAAAAAATATAGACTATTTTGCTCCTTAGATGGGAAGGATAGAACTAACATTTTTTATGCAGGATTAAGCAAAAAGTCACATTGTGTAAGCTAGGAAGGAGCCTAAAAGGAAGAGCATTTCCATTTAGGCTATAGCTTTATTTTTGTAATATATTTCTTGTAATATTTCATTATGTAAAATAAAGTAATAATTTATGTATGTATTTGAGGATTTTAGTGGAGCAAGTGGAATGATACATTATAGCATATTCAACTATCAAAATGCGCTAGGCCTACCTCTTGCACAAAAGAGGCCCCCAAATTAGGAAACATATTAATGTGTTTACTTCTTTTAATCTTTTATCTACAACATGTTATGCTTGAGTTTCTTTACTGATTTTATTTTTATTTGATTATCTTGATTATCCACTTCCTAAGGTTGATTTATGCATAACTTCCCACCATACCTTTCTCTTAGTTGGTTCACCAAAGTAAGAGGGAAAATGAATGACAGTAACAGTTCAGCAGTCAGAATTGACACGACCACTCCAAGAGATTCCGCAGAGAGTTCATAGATGAGGTATCCACTTGAATATAATGACCTAATACTAAGGATGGAACAAAAGATTTTAGAACTTCAAGGGGAATTATCCTGAGTTCGTAATACAACTAACCTGTTAGTCTCGCTGGAAACTTCGTTGGAACAGCAAACCGAGGTTCATGCCCCTACTAAGCCTCGTGTAGCTTTTACAAGTCTTCCTGTGTCATCCCATCAAGTCTCATATCTTCAAAACAATTCTAGTCATATCTACTAGCTTCCTCAAAATCATATACAATATTCGCACAAAATCATACCCGACTTCATCAAATGTATACCAGAATCAAACCACTTCACAAAGACCACCCACCATATCTCATATTCATCACTTATCTACCACATCTACATCCAACATGTCTTACGCCCATGCTTTCGGCAATCTTACCTTGAACTCCATTTTGCGTTGAGACTGCTTCACGCACTCATTACCTAGGAGAATATGGACTCTTTGAGAAGGATAGGTTGATACAGACTATGGTTAAAGAGCTCAAGAAAATGAACAACCGAATACAAAATATTGATGGGCCAATGGGATAGAAGGCTTAAATTAAGACCTATGCATACATCTTGATGTCGAGCTACCAGTGGGGTACAAACCTCCAAAGTTCTAAATGTTCATTTGGACTGGCGATCTGAGATCCCACTTAAGGATGTATTCCGACAAGCTAATTACAGTGGGAAAAGATAAAAAATTAGAATGAAGCTGTTCATGAGAAGTTTGACTAGAGATGCTCTCAGTTGGTACGTGGAGAAAAATCCAAGGAAATGGATTAGTTGGACTGATATGGATACAACTTTCATGGAACGGTTCGGCTTCAATATATAGATGCGCCAGATTTGCACTACATTCAGAACCTAAAAAGAAAGCCTATCGAGATATTCAGGGAATATGCCACCCATTGGAGGTCCGAGACCGCCAGAGTGCGACCTCCAATGGAGGAGGTACAAAAGGATATCTTCATGCGGAATCTGGAACTGCAAGTACATGATAGGTTGATGCTGGTTAGTGAGAAGAGTTTTGCCAAAATAATCAAATTAGGAGAAAAGATTGAGGACGGGATCAAAGATGGTACCATTATCGATTAGGGAGCATTGCAAGCAGCTAGCAAGACTCTGCATTCTGAAAAGACCACTGAGAATAAGAACATGAAATAGGTGAATGTTGTATCGCCTACAGAAGGGTTGAAAACTCCTTGGAGCTACCAAGAATCTCCACTCCTATACCAAGTGCCTCCATTTCCAGCACCAACATATAATCACCCAATGTCTTTCTACAACTCTGCCACTTATCTTGTCCATAATACGCAACCTGCACTTTTCCAGCTTCCTCCACCTGTACTCCAAAGGCCACCAGTTTATCAAAATCCACCAAATCAATGATGTCACCAGCCTACAAGACCCCGAGCAAATTCATCCAAGCAGTATACTCCTTTGGGTGAGTCTATAACCCAATTGTATGAGAGATTAAAGGTTGCCCGCTATATCACTCTAATTCCTGCAATAGTGATGGATACATACACAAAATGGCTCGATCATACTAAGATTTGCGACTACCATTTAGGGATGAGAGGAAACGCAGCAGAAGAGTGTCGAGCTTTGAAAGACAAGATTGAAGCATGGATTGATGCCAAGGTGATACACCCGAAATGAAAGTTGATGCCCGTTAAAATCAAAAGCTATCTTCAGTTTGATTTGTTCCATTATTTTAAAGTTTTTACTACTTGTACTCTGAACTACGTTGGACCTGATTCCCGTTTAAAAGGGATACGTAGGCGCCCTTACGGGGTTCAACCTATATCTTAATAAAATTTCCATTCTCCTTTCTGAGTACCAATGAGGCATATTTTTTGAGAGGACCTCAAAAATTCACAATGTCGCGTCATTTGCAAGAAAGTATACATCATGTTCTACATTGGGCCAGAAATTTTGAGAAGGATCTCAAAATTTCATCAGGATTAAGTCAAAGATAAGTGATTGATTCTCCAAAAGGATGTATATGGAAAAACGTGACACCCAGTCTTATCATAAACTTAAAGCTCAAAAGATCTGGATAACGATGGACAAATAGAGGCACAAATCAACCTTTCCCTTTTTAAATTTATGATTTTTGTTTGAGCACAGGAGTGATGGGTACTAATTTATATCATCAGGATTTACGAAGGTATCCGCTATCAATGGTAAAGCTAAACTACTTAAAGCTCGTCCATGAACAAGGTTAAGTACTACCCTTTTAGTAAGTTACTCGAAGCTGAACAGTGTTTTAGTTAAAGCTAAGTATTGTTATTTTGATTTCTCTTTGGGTTAAGAACTACACCCTCCAATTTTTAAGGGCTAAGAATTGCCTTAGAGGTTAAGCACTACCCTCAATTTTTATGGTTTAAGCACTACCCTATATTTTTATGGGCTAAGCACTGCCCTATGGGTTAAACACTGCCCTCTAACTTTTTTTTAAGGGCTAAGCATTGTCCTATGGGTTAAGCACTACCCTAAATTTTTTTTGGGCTAAGCACTGCCCTATGGGTTAAGCACTATCCTTCGATTCTTTATGGGCTAAGCACTACCCTATGGGTTAAACACTACCCTCTAACTTTTTTTAAGGGCTAAGCATTGTCCTAATTATTTTTGGGCTAAGCACTACCCTCCAATTTTTTATGGGCTAAGTACTGCCCTATGGGTTAAACACTACCCTCTAATTTTTAAGGGGCTAAGCATTGTCCTATGGGTTAAGCACAACCCTAAATTTTAAGGGTTAAGCACTGTCTTATGGGTTAAGCACTACCCTCCAATTTTTAAGTCTAAGCATTTGCCTTCTAAATTTTGATCAGATTAAGCACTACTTTCTCAAAAATTATTCAACCTAATCATTATATTTGAAAAATAATACCTTATTCTTATTGACTAATCACTTTCATTCAGTATTTTAAAGTTTGTAGGCTACTATTGTGTTATTTCAAGTTACTCCCGTGACATTAAATCAAGCCACTACCATGCTACTGTCAAGCTTTCAAGCTACTTCCAAGCTACTATCGCATTTTTTTAAGCCGTTAGCTTACTTCTGAGCTACTATTATTGTGCTATGTTCACTATTCTTTGATTTCTAGATGGATAAAGGCTACCCTCAAAATTTAAGAGCTAAGCATTGTCCTATGGGTTAAGCACTACCCTCCAACTTTTAAGGCTAAACACTGCTTTCAAAATTTTGATCGGGTTAAGCACTATCCTTTCAAATTTAATCGAGCTAATTGTTAATTTTGCGAAAATATTATCTTATGCTTATTGACTAATCGCTTTTATCCAGTATTTTAAAGCTTGCAGGCTACTATTGTGTTATTTCAAGTTTGTTACACCCCGTAAAAACATTAACATTTAGTAGTCATATGTGTGAGTTGTGCTAGGTAAGAAGAGTTTGTTGCATAGGCGAAAGCCTTAGAAGTGGCCACGAACAGGACCGATGCGTACAGGGCCAGCACGACGTGCCAGACAGTAGTACATTGGCCAGCCCGGTGCGTCAGGGTTGCCCCCGAAATGAGAGGCATCGTGTGCAGGGAGTTTTGCGCGATGGACAGTGCGACGCGCCTCCCTGCCACCGCCCTAATATATATGTAAGGCCCTCTATTCAATTAATATCACATTCCGAATAATTCCCATAGCTAGACTTTAGAGAGAGCAGAGAAATTAGTAAGTTTTCATCCAATTACGCTATTAAACGGTGTCCAAATTCAAATTAACTTTGGATATTGAAGTTTAAGCCCGCATTGAGCATTACTACAGAGTTATTTTCGCGAAATTTGCCTGGTGAATCAATATCCCGCTGAGCCAAAGTTGTCAGAATTATTCCAAACTAATTTCTATACGATCACACGATTCAAGTAAGTATTTCTCCCTTATGAACTCTCGGGTAATTATATGTTTTCGGTCGTATCTTGTCAAGTTGAAGTATAGTTTATATTATTATTAAAAGTTATCATTTTCACCAAATTTAGTATTGAAACTAGTCTCGTTCTCCCAGTAATGCGATTACAGTTTGGAAGTGCTGTAGAATACAAATTGAAACTCGCCGGTTAAATAGAGAGTCAGCACCTTAGGTATGTAAGGCTATCCTTTTGGTAAGTTACATTCGTCGTAATGATAGTACGACCCGTGTGTCCATAGTACTTCAGAGT
The DNA here is from genome assembly GCA_018107945.1 of Datura stramonium. Classification (NCBI taxonomy): domain Eukaryota; kingdom Viridiplantae; phylum Streptophyta; class Magnoliopsida; order Solanales; family Solanaceae; genus Datura; species Datura stramonium. The sequence goes on from JACEIK010001961.1 coordinate 221,149, forward strand.
AAACCTGTCTGTGTTAACTTTAGTAAACTGAATTGAACCTATGGTGACAAAATATAGATTCTTGTCTGAGTTAATCTAGCTAGAATGGTCTTACTTCGGTGTTGATAGTTGGATGTTATTTCATACAGAGTTCTATTTATTGAGGCCGCGAGGGCTACAGTGAGTTCCATTTACTGAGGCCACCAGGGCCATTTTGAGTTCCATTTGTTGAGGCCGCGAGGGCCATACAGAGTTCCATTTACTAAGGTCGCGAGTTGGGTTCCATTTATTGAGGCCGTGAGGGCCATACAAAGTTCAATTTATTGAGGCTGTGAGGGCCATAAAGAGTTCCATTTACTGAGGCCACGAGGGCCATTTTGAGTATCATTTATTGAGGTCGCGAGGGCCCATGCAGAGTTCCATTTACTGAGGCCGCGAGGCCGTGTTGAGTTTCACCAGATTCAGGCCACGAGGGCCATTCTGAGTTACAGTACCCACCATCTTTTTTACTAAGGTAGTAAGAGTGGACCTTGTTTTTACTTGTCGGGGCTTATGGGGGCCCAGTAGGTTCTTCTGTTTTGTTTGTACCTTCCAGGCTTGTGGGGGCCCGGTTAGGTTCTTGTTTGCTTATATAAACTTGTTGTTTAGATAATTCATGTAGTGAAGGTATTCAGGTTAAACCCTTATTCTCTTTCTTTAATTACTGTAGTTTTACCAACTTTCAGTCAGTTAATATCTTTCTGCCTTACATATTCAGTACACGTTATATTGAAGCCCACTTGAGGCGCTGCATTACTTGTCTGTAGGTGCGAATAGACGCGGTTCGGGATGTTCTTATCCTCCAGCTGAAGTCAGTAGTTTATTCAGCTCCTTCCCCCTGGAGTTGAAAGTTAGTAGAGGTTTGTACTTTTGATGTACAGTGTTGGGAAGGTCGGGGCTCTGTCTCGACCATTATATCACTCCTAGAGGCTTGTAGACTATTGTACATTCCCTGTGGTAAGTTGTTGTTGGCTGTATGGGGCCCTGGTATGCTTTATTTCCTGTGTTGGTCGTGTGGGGCCTTGTTTAGCTGTTAGTTGGCGACCTTGTCGGCTATAGTGTAGTTCAATGCCTAATTTATTTCCCAGTTATAACTAGACAACATGGTAGCCTTGTTGACCCGCATAAGATCCTTGTTAATGCGTTGTTGTGGTCAGCTGTCTTCTCTTACAGGTGGCCTTGTCGTCTAGAGGCTGTATTTACAGCCGAGATATATCCTGTTCGTTTCTTGAATTATGTGTCAAATGTGTCCCAGTCAAGTCAGGTTAGTTAGTCCAGTGTGGCACCAGGTGCGAGTCATACCTGCCGAGGTGGGGCGTGACCAACTTGGTATTAGAGCAGGCCTTATCACAGGGAGTCTGCAAGCCGTGCCAAGTAGAGTCTTGTCTATGGGTGTGTTGTGCGCCACATTCTATAGGCAGGAGGCTGCGAGGCATAATAGTGTGGTTACTCTTCTTTCTCCTCCGTTCATGCTATAGAGCTGTGCAGAATAGGGTAACTTCTAGAGCTTATGTTATCCTATTTATTTACAGAGAAATGTCGGACACACGACAGACTGCGACTGGTCGAGAGTTGGATGTGGCAGCAGGAGAGGGAACTAGTAGGGGACCACAGGCAGAGTCAACACAATTTGAGGGACAAGGGGATGCCACTTCGATCTCCCCAGCACCCACCACCACATTCAGAGGCCGCTAGGGTAGTAGATATATCAACACCACCCCTAGCTATACCTGTGCCATTATATCAGGAGCTCAGGGGTGCTTTTTTTCATGTTGGTACAATGATGGCTGCCCAGCGTCAGGCTCAGCCGGTAGTACCAGCTGTCCTTGAGCCCGTTGAGGGGCCCCGTAGTTCAAGAGTTCGTGAGTTTTTGGCTTTGAGTCTACTGCGGTTTACAGGGACAGATCGCAGAAAGGACCCCCAGAATTTTATAGACCAGCTGTACAATGCTTTCATCTCCTACCACTTTATTTTATACTCTATCCAGAAGATGATAAATTTTTCTCAGGATATTTAGGGTCATGCATGCCTCGTCCACAGAATCAGTCGAGCTAGTAGTGTTAAAATTCCGAGATGTAGCGGTTTTTTGGTATGAGAGTTGGGAGAGGTCCCGAGGCAGGGATGCACCTCCACCTACGTGGCCTATCTTTTCTGAGGCTTTTATATATCATTATTTACCTCTAAAGGTTCGGCAGGTTAGAGTAGAGCAGTTTTTGCATCTAGAGCAGGGCCGAATGAGTGTCAGAGAATATGCATTGAGGTTTGACTCCTTAGCCAGGTATGCACCCTCATTTGTTGACACCATGCCAGCCAAGGTGCATCAGTTTATTGTGGGGCTTGCACCAGAATATATAGAATCTTGCATTACATCCACTCTGTGAGAGGATATGGACATTTCACGGATCTAGGTTTTTTCTCAGAATATAGAAGAGCTCAGAAAGCGCCAGTATACTATAGAAAGGTCAGGACAGGAGCAGCGTCGCAGGGCTAGACCCGCAGATTTCCAGTAAGATTTTTAGGGCGGGCCCAGGCCTCGTTTCTCAGGCAGACCACCCAGGCCCCCATTTTAGTAGCAGAAGGACAGCAGATTAGATCGTAGGAGGCAGTTAGGCCTCGATGAAAGCTAATGAGCGCTCAGTTCGTAGCGACAAAGGGGGCTAGAGCAGACAGAGTTAGCAATACCTCGATGCAGTACTTGCCATAAATAGCATCTAGGGAGGTGCAGATATGGTTCCACTGCCTGTTATAACTGCGGGAAAGAAGGGCACATGATGAGAGATTGCCCAACTAGATGCCAGGGCAGTCAGGACCAGCAAAATAGATCCTCAGTAGGTTCGTATGCCCCAGAACCTTCCGCAAGGCGCGGGCCGTCAACTCCAGCCGGTAGAGGCCGAGGTAGATCAGGGGCATCTGATTCAGACAACGGTCAGGATTGCACATGTATTACTAGGATGACAGGAGCCAGAGTCGTCGCCAGACGTTGTGACAGGTATATTAGATGTTTGTTCTCACTCAGTTTATGCTTTAATAGATCCGATTTCCACATTGTCGTATGTTACTCCGTTAGTAGCCCGAAGGTTTGGTATAGCACCAGAATTTCTTTACTGACCTTTTTTGGTATCTACTCCTGTTGGTGACTCTATTATTTCTAAGAGAATTTATCGGGGTTGTATAGTAGAGGTTGTGGGTCGTCCGACCTCAACAGATCTGGTAGAATTAGAAATGATTGATTTTTATGTGATTATGGGTATGGACTAGTTGGCACCATGTTATGCTACTGTAGAGTGTTGGACCAGAATTGTCTAATTTCACTTTTCAGGAGAGATAGTGCAAGAGTAGAGAGGTAATGTAACTACACCGAAAGGTAAGTTTATATGCTATCTTCGGGTGAAAAAGTTAATAGAAAAGGGTTGTATCTACCATATTGTCAGGGTTCGGGATTTGCAAGAAGAATCTCCGACTCTCCATTCTATCCCAGTTGTTAATGAGTTCCCGAATGTGTTTCCAGATGAACTCCCTGGTATTCCCCCAGAGCGAGAAATAGGTTTCTCTATAGATTTTTTACCAGATACTCAGCTATATCCATACCCCCGTATCGAATGGCCCCTGCTGAATTAAAAGAATTAAAAGAACAGTTAAAAGATTTGTTAGATAAGGGTTTCATCAGATCTAGTACGTCAACATGGGGTGCACCAGTCCTGTTTGTGAGAAAGAAGGATGGGTCTCTACGCATGTGCATAGATTACCTCAAGTTGAATAAAGTTACTGTTAAGAATAAATATCCTCTTCCAAGAATAGATAATTTGTTTGATCAGCTTCAAGGGGCGAAATACTTCTCTAAAATTGATTTGAGATCCGGGTACCACCAGGTTCGAGTTCGGGAGAAAGATATCCCAAAGATAGCTTTCAAGACTATGTATGGCCATTTTGAGTTCTTAGTTATATCCTTCGGGTTGACAAAAGTGCCAACAGTGTTCATGGACCTAATGAATAGTATCTTCAGACCGTATTTGGATCTATTTGTAATAGTGTTCATTAATGATATTCTAGTCTACTCCCGCTCAGAAGCGGAGCATAATGATCATTTGTGGATGGTACTTCAGATCCTCAAAGACTGCCAATTATATGCAATATTTTCTAAATGTGAGTTCTGGTTGAATTCTATAGCTTTCTTGGGCCATATTGTATCAGAGGCTGGTATTCAAGTGAATTCGCAGAAAATTGAGGCAGTGAAAACATGGCCTAGACCTACGACCCCGATAGAGGTTTGCAATTTTCTGGGGTTAGCCGGGTATTATTGAAGGTTCGTGGAAGGATTTTCTACCCTGTCAGCACCTTTGACTAAGTTGACTCAAAAAGCAGCCAAGTTTCAGCGAACCGAAGCTTGCGAGCAGAGTTTCCAGGAATTGAAAAACAGATTGACATCAGCACCAGTGTTAGCTTTGCCGGAAGGGTCAGAGGGTTATGCGGTGTATTGTGACGCTTCAGGCGTCGGATTAGGGTGTGTTTTAATGCAACATGGAAAGGTAATAGCGTATGCTTTGAGGCAATTGAGAAACACATGAAAAGAACTATCCCACCCATGATTTGGAGTTAGCTTCAATGGTTCATGCCTTAAAATATGGAGGCATTTCTTATATGGGGTGCACGTGGATATTTTTACTGACCATTAAATTCTTCAGTACATTTTCACATAGAAAGAGCTGAATTTGCGACAACACTGGTGGTTAGAATTGTTGAAAGATTATGATGTGAATATCTTGTATCACCTAGGGAAAGCTAATATTGTGGAGGATGCTCTTAGCCACCGATCTATGGGCAGTTTGGTGTATCTAAGGCCAGAACAGTGGGAGATGGTCCGAGAATTGCACCAACTAGCCAGCTTAGCAGTTCGGTTAGTTGATACAGAGGATAATTAAATCTATTTCGGAAGAAGTGAGTGACCCGAAATCCACTTCTTTCGAAGGAGGTGAAGAATGGAGCCATAATTCAGAATACAACAGTGTCGTCCATAGTAGTAAAAGAAAAAGAGTGGCAATATGAAGATTCTTATTTAGCACAGCTAAGAGATAGAGTTTAACGGGGTAAAATATCAGTTTATGAGGTAGCCAGAGATGGAGTTTTGAGGTACAGAGGTCGCCTCTGCATCCTGAATGTAGCAGGACTTCGCCAGCAAATTATGGAAAAGGTATATTACTCTCATTATTCTCTCCATCCAGGTTTAATGAAGATATACCATGATATAAAAGAGATATATTGGTGTCCTGGAATGAAGCAAGGTGTAGCTGAATTTGTAGCGCAGTGTCCTAATTGTCAACAGGTAAAAGCTGAACATCAAAATCCCGGCGGCTTAACTCAAGAAATAGTTATACCTACGTGGAAATGGGAGATGGTTAATATGGATTTTGTGACCGAACTACCCCGCACCAGGCACCAATTTGATTCTTTTTGGGTGATAGTCGATAGATTGACAAAGTCAACTCATTTTCTTCAAGGTCATGACCACTTTTTAGCCGAGGACTATGTCGAGTTATACATTAGAGAAATAGTTAGACTACATGGTATCCCAGTATATATTATTTCTGATAGAGGAGCAAAATTCACAGCTAGATTCTGTCAATTATTTCAGAAAGGTTTGGGGACACAAGTTAACTTGAGTGTAGCATGTTCGGGTGTCTAGACGACTACATGCAAGTGCACGTGGTCGAACAAGTAGTAAGTGGTTCAAGTAAGCCAAGTATCGATCCCACAGGGACTGGACTACGGGGAAAAATCTACTCAAGTGTCAATNCTATATTTTATGACTTGTATGACCCATTGATTGGTTTATAAATTTTCACTTATGATTTCACGTATGGTACATTATATGATTTTTATTTTTGATCCTTGTGTCATTATGTTTCAGTTTACGATGAATACCTCATGACTATGATTACTTCAAGAATATGGTTATTAACATATTGATCTTTTCTCATGTTCTATCTTGTTTTATACCCATGATTTTCATACTATCGTTTTACTTGCATGTTTTACTTTCTCTACATACTCAGTACATTTCAAGTACTGACCACATACTTTATGCTATATCGCTCATGATATAGGTCCGGGTGATCAGTCTCAGTCTCAACGTTAGCTCGCTCCCGCTTCAGTAGTACAATCCCTAGTCTTTGTGAATCCTCATGACCTGAGGACGACAATATTGATCATGTCTCTTTTCTTATATCTTTTAGTTTCAGACTTAGCGAGCTAATTGGGGGTGTTGTTCTATTAGTTCATCATATAGTCAGAGGCTTTTCAGACAGCTATGTATAGATGGTTCAACATTATTGACTTGTTTCTACGCTTATGTTCTTATGTTATGCAGACTTCAACTTATATTATGTTTATATTTTATTTCAGCTTTAGTGATGCTCTTATTCATGCTATGTATGTTCCATGGATAAACTTGGAGCTATTCATGATTATATGTTCCGTGTATCGATCCAGGGTTCACGCTCGGGTCGTGACATAGTAAAAGGAGCACAAATACAAAGGGAGTAATTTTTATTTTATATAGGGGGAGGGAAATGATTCAAGGGGGAAGAGTATAAGAAAAATAGAGAATATTATATATCTATATCTATAAGGGGCATTTGAGGGCAAACAAATTTGGAAAAATTGAGGAGATCGGAGCACTCGAGCACCACCGTCTTTCCCACCATACCTCCACAAAACAACCACCATCTCCTTCCCCATATCCACCATGTAAACATATCTAAAACCACCCAAAACAGAATCATGTTTTCTCCATCTTCTTTCTTGTTGCCAGTATTCACATTCTCATCCATTAAAATAACAACTTCTCATCCCGTTGTCCTTCTTCGTCATGAAACCAGCGGTGAAAGAATCGCAATTCCTCTTTTTGGGTGTTAGTTGAGTTTTATTCGAGATTTTCGTTCATAGTTTCAATCATCGTCAAGGTCCCCGACATAAAGGTCCATTTTGTTTTGATTTATTGTTTCAAATATGTTTCAATCGAACATTACAGGATTCTATTTGCTATTTGATTGAGATGATTACTTGATATACAATAATCTAAAATGAAATATCTTACTATTTGTTCTTGCTTTTGATTTTCTTTTATGATTAATTTTCATTGTTCTGTTCAATTACTGGTTTGACTTAAGAAGTAAAGAAGATATTTGATTTGTGCTTAAATAAGTAAAACATAAGTGTCGTCCTTATTTTGATCTTTATTTGAGAAAAAGTATATTTCAAATCATGGTCCATATATGTTAATCTTTCTTTATAGTTTGTTTAGAAACTATTCTCTCAAATGTCATCACGTTAATCCTTATTTTTTTGTTCTTATATTGCTTGTTTACATTTTGTCAAATAGTTTGACGAATTTTGTTGGATATTCACAATAAATTTAAATTATTGATCTTAGAAGTGCTAAAAGATCCTGTTAGAATATTAGTTTAGAGATTTTGGGTAGTTGAATTGGTAGTAAAAAGAACATTAGCATATTGTCATTTTCTTAGTGAATTCTCTTTGTTGTTCACATTCTCATTTATGATTTTTTTATCATAGTCATTGCAATGCTATAATTGAGTAGTGGATTAAATGTAAGTTGCGATAAAATGTCTTGAATTCTTCATATCAGGCAATCAAGCCCCGCGGAACCTACAACACATATAATATTTTTGGGCCTAAATCAATATAATTAAGGCCTAAGTTATTTAATTACGAGAAGAGCAAGATGAAATACAAAATTATTTTCTTATTTTGATCAAGAATCCTTATTACTTTATTATTTTAATTCTTCTTTTTATTAGGTTAAATTTTAAGGACAGACATACTCTCACCCCTTTGAATTTTTTTCACATATATATCACAATGATGTGGCATCATTTGAAATTCTATCACCATGAGTGAAGGGGTCAACACGTAAAGCAGAACTCAAATGAAATCATCACCCTGGTAGGGGTCAGGTACGTTTTATGGAATGATGAAATAAGTAGTCTATAACTGACTTCTTGTATGAAGCACACATATATAGCTTTATAAAAAATAGAGTAACTCATTACTCCCTTGTTTTCTAATTTTATATGTCACTCTTTTAAAAATCTCAAAGACTTGAC